>JAPDVR010000020.1:286268-288768 GCA_026230005.1 Gila orcuttii | reverse complement strand
GTGTAGTGTGTGGTGTACCGCTCAGGTGGAGGTTGAAGGCCAGTATCAGGTTGATGAAGAGATGTGTTGTGTAGTGTGTGTGTGTGTGTGTGTGTGTGTAGTGCAGTGTAGTGTGTGTTGTGTACCGCTCAGGTGGAGGTTGAAGGCCAGTATCAGGTTGATGAAGAGATGTGTTGTTGTGTAGTGTGTGTGTGTGTGTGTGGGTGTGTGTGTGTTGTGTAGTGTGTGTTGTGTACCGCTCAGGTGGAGGTTGAAGGCCAGTATCAGGTTGATGAAGAGATGTGGTGTTGTGTAGTGTGTGTTGTGTGTGTGTGTAGTGTTGTGTAGTGTTTGTTGTGTACCGCTCAGGTGGAGGTTAAAGGCCAGTATCAGGTTGATGAAGAGATGTGTTGTTGTGTAGTGTGTGTGTGTGTGTGTGGGTGTGTGTGTGTTGTGTAGTGTGTGTTGTGTACCGCTCAGGTGGAGGTTGAAGGCCAGTATCAGGTTGATGAAGAGATGTGGTGTTGTGTAGTGTGTGTGTGTGTGTGTGTGTGTGTGTAGTGTTGTGTAGTGTACCGCTCAGGTGGAGGTTGAACGCCAGTAGAGATGTGTTGCACTGGGAGCGCAACGGAGTGGAATGCATCAACAAAAACAGGTGGGCAAAGATAAAATTACCTATCTATGGCAGAATAGAAAATCTAGAGCAATTCAAATTATTCTCAACAACAGTACATACCCGAGTGTACCAGTCAGTGCGGATAATGTGCCATCTGTGCAGAACTATTACACTTCAAAATGCGCGCCTGTGAGGCTTGAAGGTGTGTTAAACGCACCGCCATGGGCTGGGTCATTATTCCCTGTGCAATTTAGCCAACTTAACAATTCAATGTTCACTGCCACTGAAGTGGAGAAAGTGGTTAATGATCTCCCCAATAATAAAGCAAGTGGACTTGATGGCGTGACTTATGAAACGCTGAAAAATAAACAAATAGTGTGTCCAATTCTGAACATTATATTTAACATCTGCCTGAAAAATGGTAAAGTTCCAGAATCATGGAAAGGGGCCCTGATCCACCGTATCCCCAAAAAAGATAATATTCCCGACGATTAGGACATCTTCTAAACATGCTCAACAATGACGATACAACTGTTAGAGAATTAGCACGCGAATCGCTGTTTTTACATTTACAACGTAACAAAATACCTGCTGCCTCCACTAATGAGTCCCAGTTTCTTGGTTTTAAATTAAAGCAGAACGGAAAGTTAGACATCAGAGCAGCCGGATTTGGAGTATGCTCCGATTGGCTGGATTTAAACGATCTCTGCTGCCGTACAGGGATACAGCTGTCCTGGCTGGGTCCCGACGGAGAAGTAGTTGCTCTCGACGATAATATAATCACCGATCTGCTGGTTTCCACCTTGGCGATCCTCAATAATGACAGTACACCTCACCAGCTACAGATTAAACATGC
Source organism: Gila orcuttii (assembly GCA_026230005.1). Lineage (NCBI taxonomy): Eukaryota > Metazoa > Chordata > Actinopteri > Cypriniformes > Leuciscidae > Gila > Gila orcuttii. The sequence continues at coordinate 287,317 of JAPDVR010000020.1, read as the reverse complement.
AAGAGCTTCAATTCTCCATCTTAGACAGACCCAGAACGGACAGCGCTGGACGGGTCTCAGACTACAAGGAAAACTTGCACTACTTCAATTTTCTGACCATTCAGTGTCTCATTCTGTATTGGCAAACCCCGCAATCTCAGATGACATTAAAATATTCATGATTAAAGCAAGATTACAGTGTCTCCCAACAAAGTACAATTTGGCAATATGGTATCCATCAAAGCATGAACCCTACTGTATATTACATCCAACTCAGCAGGAAAATGAAACGGTTGCTCACATATTAAATGGATGCTACAATTATAAAGGACTTTATGTGGCCAGACATGACCGTTTGGTTGATCTGGTTGCAAAAGCCTTGCAAAAGGGAATCTGTGGACATGATAGTAAGATTTACAAGCATAGCACTGTACAGTTTAACTGGTTTCATCATAATATATCTGACAGTGAGTATTTTAAAAACATTCCAAATACTCCTGACATTGTAATTGTAAATGAGGTTATGAAATCTGTGTGTATGTTTGATGTGGCCTGCTGTTTTGACCTGTATATGGATACGTGTTACTACTCCAAACTATTGAAATATCAACCACTTGTAGATCTCATTTATCAACTTGGTTACAACTGTAAATTAATAATTCTGGTGTTTGGAAGTTTAGGCCATGTCCATAAGAGTATGGTCCGGGGGATGCAGTTAGGGGGGCTGCAAAAAAAGGAGGCAAAAAGGCTTGCAAAATTCTGCTCTGTTTCAGCCACTATAGGGAGCATGCGTATATGGAGACGGAGATGTTTTGTTTATCCTTAGTGTGTTGAGTATTATAAAGGTCAGGACCTGTACAAGTATGTGAGCCATGAATCGTAGATCTGTCACTTTGTCAAAGACCCTTCCCAGAGTATTTGGATCCTGTTTTCTTTGTAATGTCTTTCAGATCCAAATAAAAGTATTAAAATGTGTGTGTGTGTGTAGTGTGTGTTGTGTACCGCTCAGGTGGAGGTTGAAGGCCAGTATCAGGTTGATGAAGAGATGTGTTGTGTAGTGTGTGTGTGTG
>JAPDVR010000020.1:258768-266268 GCA_026230005.1 Gila orcuttii | reverse complement strand
AGGTTGATGAAGAGATGTGTTGTTGCGTAGTGTGTGTGTGTGTGTGTTGTGTAGTGTTGTGTAGTGTGTGTTGTGTAGTGTGTGTTGTGTAGTGTGTGTTGTGTACCGCTCAGGTGGAGGTTGAAGGCCAGTATCAGGTTGATGAAGAGATGTGTTGTTGTGTAGTGTGTGTGTGTGTGTGTGTGTGTGTGTGTGTGTGTGTGTGTAGTGTTGTGTAGTGTGTGTTGTGTACCGCTCAGGTGGAGGTTGAAGGCCAGTATCAGGTTGATGAAGAGATCTGGCAGCTGCTCTGTGGCGTCGGAAGGCAAACCGTCCTCAATCACATCCAGCAAGAACTGCAGGAATGCGGCGTTCAGATGCTCTGAGACAGAGAGACAGACACCGTCACACACACACACACACACACACACACACACACACACACACACACACACACACACACACACACGTCTCAGCGGCTCTTACCGTAGTGGTGCAGCGGGATCTGCTCGCCCGTGGAGAACACCATGGCCATCAGCAGTGCACTGTAGCACATTTTCTCATGCTCTGCACACACAACACACACATCAGCTGACGAGCAGAGACAAGTCATTACTGTAACTGTAGCAGCGTCTGTGTGTGAGTGTGTGTGAGACTGACCGTGTGTGTGTGTCTGCAGGTCTCTCGCCAGCTCCATGGTCAGCACAGAGTTGAGGAGTGTGGAGATCAGTTCGGGGTCTAAACCACACATGGCTCCAAACACCTTCAGCAGTAGCAGCCGTAGCGACACACGGTTCTCCTGGACATCGCGCGTTAGTGACCCTCACACCACAACTAGAACACTCTAACCTTAACTAGAACTGGAACGACAACTATAACACTAACTATAACAATAACCGTAACTGGAACAATAACTATACCTATAACGATAAAAGTAACAATAACTGTAACGATAACTATACCTATAACGGTAACAATAACTGTAACGATAACTATATAACGATAACGGTAACAATAACTGTAACAATAATTGTAACGATAACTATACCTATAGCGATAACGGTAACAATAACTGTAATGATAACGATAACTGTAACAATACTACCTATAACGATAACTGTAATGATAACAATAACAAATAACTATACCTATAACAATGTAACGATAACTATACCTATAATGTAACAATAACTGTAATGACAATGATAACTAAAACAATAACTATAGTGATAACTATACCTGTAACAATAACTATAACGATAACTATATAACTATACCTTTAATGATAAGTACAACAATAACCCTAATGATAACTATAACAGTAACTATACCTATTACAATAACGATAACTATAACTATAACAACAACTAAACTTATAACGATGACTTAGGGCTGGGCGATATGGCCAAAAAATCATATGTTGATATTTTTTGGTTAAATGGCGCTATACGATATATATCTCGGTACTTTCTGCTAGGGATGTCCCGATACCACTTTTTCACTTCCGATACCGATGCCGCAGCTTTGGCTATTTGCGATACCGATGTTAATCCGATATTTTTATTTTATTCTATTTTATTCTTGAACTAATACTAGGCCTAATAAAATATATGGAAGCACTTTGCTCAATTAGCAACCTAAAAACATCTCACTCAAATGGAGAACAAATACTTCTCCAGTATATAGTCCACAACAACAGTTGATTATGAAAGACTGCCACCCTTTATTCAAACACTACAAAAAAACAAAAACAAAAAAAAATACAGGCAGGCAGGCTACTTCAGTAGGCTACTTAAAGCTACCAACAGGTTTAAAGTTAATCATTAACAAGCTTTAAAATTACCCATTGATCCGTGTACTTTTGGGTCCATTCGATTTTCCTTTTTAACCCGTAAAACGAAAAAATAACGGTTGTTGTATTTTTAAAACGCAAAGTTGAACACCAAAAGCTGCGCAAAAAAATAAATATTGACGTAAGTTATATATAAATAAGTTATTTTCTGTATGACCAGAAATGATAGAGTATTTTAAGTTGTTTCCACTGTTGAAAGAAAACCGGAAGTGTTCGCGCCCGCGCTCCGTCCATGCAGTGCGCGCTACACACTCTGCACACACACTTGCTATGCGTCAAAATCCTGTGTAGCATACAGTTTACAGCCTACGGTTTATAAACTGAGGAGACAGATTGCAAAACCGTGTTTATAGTACACCGAAGGTAGTGGGATGGAGTGTCTGTTGTGAGTTTAGGGGGCACGTCAGCCAGAGATGTGTGTGTGTGTGTGTGTGTGTGTGTGTGTGTGTGTGTGTGTGTGTGTGTGTGTGTGTGTGTGTGTGTGAGTGAGACAGACTGCCAGCTGAACAGAGGGTCGCCGAAAGAAGGATCTGAAGTGCCGGTGTTTCGGCTACAAAAACCCGCCGAACTGATCCGAAACCAAACCAATTTTTATCCACCCGCCCAAACCCATTTTTTGCCAGCAAAATAGATTGCAAAACCGCCCAATATGCGCCGCTTAATTGGATGTCGCAGCAAGGGAAATGCTATATTCAAGAATTGTTGGATAGGTATTGGATCATATTTTTTCTCTCCTCCGATCTCCGATCTAGCGTTCTGGGCCAGTATTGGCACGATACCGATGCTGTGGATCGGATCGGGACATCCCTACTTTCTACGTTTTTCTATTTGGATATAGAAAATCTGTATTTATTTAAAAAAAAATGTTATTTCACATCCTGCTCAATGATTTCCAAACAATGTTGATATTGAAGGATATGGAAACAAATATAGGGAATGTAATGTAGGCCATGCAATATATTATTTGCAAAAAGGTGTTTAAAATCACATTACATTCTAACATTGTAACATTACAATCTAAAAACAAAAATAATGCTTTTGTTTTTAAAATGACTAAAGGTTAAACTAAAAATGAAAATAAAAACAAAAGCACAAACTAATTGTATTAGCCTGCATTTGATTACCCCATTATAATGGTCACTTTCATAAAAATATACTTGTAAGTTTAAAATTCCACATATGGCACATTTATTGTCTCCAACAACAAATATTTTAGTAATATGTATATTTTACTCAGAATTATTGCGCTACTATTCTATTGTGCTCGTCTATTTGGCGCGCATGCGCGCGGCGGCGCTCATTAACGGAAGCTTTTAGCGGAGATTTACTTGCAGAAGCTCGTCCTCTCCTGACAGTGAAATGGACATATTTGTTTGACTTTCTAAGATTTACAGATGGAGAATATACATGTGAAATGTAAGTTAAGCACTGAGGAAAGCACCACGTCTCAAACGCATTAAACAGCGCAAGTATTTATCTGTCAGTCCGAGCCTCTGACCGGGCAAACTGCTTTAAACTTGTTAACTATACCTTACCAGTTATTTTGAAGCGCTTAAAGGGACAATGTGTAGTTTTTTAGGTATTTTATTATCTAAAATCAATATTTTTATTCATAAATATGTCCTCAATGGTGTACAAATACCTCTGCCAATTATCTGACTTACTCTCGTAAACGAAGAATTTATTATCTTTATATACATGTGACGGTAGGTCCACGGAGGCTTCCATGTCGTTCCGCCATCTTGAAAAACTATAATAGCAGAGAGGGTCAAAAAGTACTAGGCCAACGCGTTTCCACAAGGCGTTTTCGTTCAGAGCCAGCGTCACGTGACTGAACGCAGCAGAAACGCAGGAGCAGAGAGAGGCGCTTCACGGCCCCGGCACGTTTAAAAGGCTGCATTGCACTGTTATTATTCATACTGTAACATTCGTTTGTTCGTTGTGTCAAGTTGCAGTTTGTTTGAAATAACAAACCTGTTCACCCGAAGGAAAACTCGACGAAGTGCTGTTAGAAGACATCCTGTCATAGCTTTTTGGTACATAACAGCTACCGTAGATGCAACACACATTTGAAAAAGCGAGGCGATGGAGAGTACAATTCGTTTGAATGCAAAATACAATTTCACCGCTAGATGGGAGAAATTCCTACACAATGTCCCTTTAATATAAGCTTGTGTCATGTTCACTGCAGGAGCTCACACTGCGTACTCCACTATTTTTCAGATGTGCTCGTATCAAACTACTGTATCGATATAAACGGTATTGACTCATTCCATATCGTTTAAAAAAAAATATCGATATAATGTACAAACTCGATATACCGCCCAGCCCTACGATAACTATACGTATAACAATAACTATAATGATAACTGTAACTATAACGATAACTATAAATGTAACGAGAACTATAACAACAACTACACTTATAACAATAACTATACCTATAATGATGTAACAATATCTATACCTACTACATACTCTTGTAATCGTTAGAGTTGTTACAGTTCTAAGTGTAGTTATTGTTATAGTAAGAGTTATTGGTATAGTTATCATTATCGTTATCGTTACAGATACAGGCATAGTTATCGTTAGAGTTATCTGTATAGTTATCGTAAGAGTTATTGGTATAGTTATCATTATAGGTATCGTTACAGTTATTGCTATAGCTACAGTTATAGGTATAGGTATCGTGTGAATGGGCCTTAATTATCTCCCATGATGCATCAGCAGGGACTCACCATCTGATAGTACGACACCAGCGACAGAACCGCCTCAAACTCGTTCACACGACACATCTTCTTACACACCTCAGGATCTGCGTCAGTCTGAAAGAAACACGCAGAATTATGATATGAATATAAAATATCCATTCTACAAACCACTTGTGCTCATCATATTACATAACTGCAGATTAATGCGTCTCACCAGGATCTGCAGTAACTCCTCCAGGTAACATGCGATGAGCGCGTGATCTTCGTACAGCGCCCAGCTGCGCTGCTGAGAGTCGTCACGGTGACGCGCCAGATCCCCGAAGATCACCTGCAGCCGCTGCTCGTCGTGACACACCTGTCCTAGCGGGAGCGCCGTCCGCTGATCCTGAGGAGACACCGGCGCATTACTGGCTGAGCACAGGTGAGGGAGGAGCTACTGACCTTACTCTCCACCAATGACAGCAGCACTGCTTACTTTCCTATAATGATAACTATTACAATAGTTGTAACCATAACTATACTATATCAGGTAGGTGTGGTATAGTTATCAGAGTTATAGGTATAGTTATCGTTATAGTTATTGTTACAGTTCAAGGTGTAGTTATCGTAATAGTGATCGGTATAGTTATCGTTAGAGTTATCAGTATAGTTATAGTTTGAATTATTGGAATAGTTATCGTTAGAGATATCGTTATAGATGAGTCCAGGGGTGAGCTATTGAGCTACTAACCTTACTCTCCACCAATGACAGCAGCACCTGCTCCAGGTGAGAAGCCGCCATCGGCAGGGCGCTCTGCAGGTGTCCCACGACCACGCCCACGGCAACCCGCGACAGCTCGTAACTAAGGTTGGTGTTTTTGCGCACCAGTTCAATCAGCTCCGCTCCGATCGTCGTGGGAACGGCTGAGGACTGGGTGGGGCTACCGAGGGGGCTGAGAGACACAGAGGGCGGGGCTTGTGGCCACTCCACATCTGATTGGTGTTCGGCAGCAGGCTGTGGACTGATTGGCTGAGGCGCCGGCCTCTTTTCGGAAGGGGGCGGAGCCTGTGTGCTGATCAGTCGAGGTGCTGGGCTGATTTTCGAAGGCTCTTCCTGTGGGGATCGGTCAGGCAGAGGAGGGGGCGGAGCCTTGCCTCGTTTTGGCACAGGGGGCGGAGTGCTGCTAATGCTGGGAAGACTGACATCAGAGGACATGCCCGAGTGGGAGGAGCCAGAGTCTAAGGAGGCAGAGCTGATAGATAGAGAGGGTCCACTAGGAGGTACAGAGCTGGGGGCGGGGCTTGCTGAGGAAACGCTCGTTGGCACTTCCGGGTCTTTAGAGAGAGAGAGAGAGAGAGAGAGAGAGAGAGAGAGAGAGAGAGAGAGAGAGAGAGGAGAGAGAGAGAGGTTCAGTCAGCCAGGTATGTGCAGCATAACATCAAATACGAGTTGTTCTCCGACACCCACCGATGTGTCGTAACTCCCGGTGTTTCTCCGGAGGAGGCGGAGTTACGGGCACCACTCTACGAGGCTGAGGAGGAACCTGCGACAGAAACACAGTATCAGCACACACACACTTACAGTTCAGGGCGTCTGCTGTACCTATAGACTAGGGATGGGACGGTATGAAAATTTCATATCACGATTATAGCGATCGAAATTATCGTGATTATCAATATTATCACGGTTTTGTTAAAACAAGATGTAAGTGTTAAAAAAGAACTGATGCTCACACTGAAAACATTTCAACAAGTTTTATATTTGAGAATCAACAAACAACAAATAAAACGAGCAGCTCTATGCACTTTTTAAAGCAAGATTCTATTCTGTGGCATTTCCTTCCTTATAATGACCGTCGTCAATAGCAACGCATTATAACTCAGCGCACATCCATGCATATCACAACGGACACGCGCTCTCATTTCATTCAAATACAACTTGTCATCTTGCGTCTCCGTTTTTGATTGTATTGAAAATGAAATCGGAGTTGATTTATTGTTTACAGAATTGTGACCATCTTGTCTGGATGAGTTTTGTAACGTAGGCTGTACAAAATGGATTTAACAGCTAAGAATAGAGACATTAATCTCTATTCAATATGTCCCCGTAATTATGTGGTAAAAAAAATCGGTGTTATAAGTGTACAATGAATATACATTATTATCTCTTAAATGTCACTCTTAATAGTCTTGTTTTAACTTGTTTCTTCGTCTTTGGCTCAAAGCCACTTATTGCTGCAAACTTTTCTTCGCGGAAGCTTCAAGTTTATTTGAGATAAAATATTTCAACTCAAAACAATATTTTGTGCCCAATTATTTCCCAGACGAAGTTTTATTATTGGGATCAAAGTTAACTTGCCTTGAGTTCGCTACAACAGTGTGTGATGGTCACACAGGACGGCTCGGCAGATTTGAAGTGTTTCCCCCTATCACTGCGACTTTTTTGTGCATGTTCTGCAGACAGAGTGACCATCCTCGATTAAGTTTCCCTCAGGACTTTTTGTAAATGCCAAAATATGACCACACCTCAGTTGTGGTCCTCTTAAAAGGCTGAAAAATCTCCCGAGCACGGTCACTGCCTTCCGCCATTCCTTCTCAGAATAAAAAGAAAAACCCAACATTGCGTCAGACTGTTGCTGGCTGGACAGGATTTATAGTGAGTTATTAAAATCGCGATAATCAAACACGGTTTTTAATGATTATTGAACTTTTAAATGATATTACTAACCGTCAGTACATCGTGGTTTATAGTGAAACCGAGTAATCGTCCCATCCCTACCATAGACTGTATAAAAAGATGTTCCTAGTGTGCGTGACGTCACCCGTCGGTTTTCTGAAGAGCATTCTTAAAGGTTCCGCCTCGGGCTGTACCTGATACAGTGCAAGGAACACTAGCGGTGCGCTACTGACATCGGCTCGCTGGCCTGGCAGCTCTGGGCTCGACTCAGGCCGTTGGGTGGCTGTTGTGTGCGGCTCAGG
>JAPDVR010000020.1:227500-250000 GCA_026230005.1 Gila orcuttii | reverse complement strand
TGCGGGGTCAATGCTAATGGGGCGGAGTCCGTGTGCGGGGTCAATGCTAATGGGGCGGAGTGCGTGTACGGGGTCAGTGCTAATACGGCGAAGTCCGTGTGCGGGGTCAATGCTAATAGGGCGGAGTGCGTGTGCGGGGTCAATGCTAATAGGGCGGAGTGCGTGTGCGGGGTCAATGCTAATAGGGCGGAGTCCGTGTGCGGGGCCAATGCTAATAGGGCGGAGTCCGTGTACGGGGCCAATGCTAATAGGGCGAAGTCCGTGTGCGGGGTCAATGCTAATAGGGCGGAGTCCGTGTGCGGGGTCAATGCTAATAGGGCGGAGTCCGTGTGCGGGGTCAATGCTAATAGGGCGGAGTGCGTGTGCGGGGTCAATGCTAATAGGGCGGAGTGCGTGTGCGGGGTCAATGCTAATAGGGCGGAGTCCGTGTGCGGGGTCAATGCTAATAGGGCGGAGTCCGTGTGCGGGGTCAATGCTAATAGGGCGGAGTGCGTGTGCGGGGTCAATGCTAAGAGGGCGGAGTCCGTGTGCGGGGTCAATGCTAATAGGGCGGAGTCCGTGTGCGGGATCAATGCTAATAGGGCGGAGTGCGTGTGCGGGGTCAATGCTAATAGGGCGGAGTGCGTGTGCGGGGTCAATGCTAAGAGGGCGGAGTCCGTGTGCGGGGTCAATGCTAATAGGGCAGAGTGCGTGTGCGGGGTCAATGCTAATAGGGCGGAGTGCGTGTGCGGGGTCAATGCTAATGGGGCGGAGTCCCTGTGTGGGGTCAATGCTAATGGGGCGGAGTCCGTGTCCGGGGTCAATGCTAATGGGGCGGAGTGCGTGTGCGGGGTCAGTGCTAATACGGCGGAGTCCGTGTGCGGGGTCAATGCTAATAGGGCGGAGTGTGTGTGCGGGGTCAATGCTAATAGGGCGGAGTCCTTCAGCAGTCGTGGGCGGGGCCTAAGCATATGTGACGTCACACTGCTAGAATCTGCAAACGGCTTGTTCTGAGACACTGCTTATGATTTATGGGGATTAAAAAAAAGGAGTGGGTGGATTTTTATCATTATAGGGAGTTACACACTGCCGACACACATTTATGTACAAACACCATGTAAAGTGAGGTCCCCTTTAATGCTCCTGTAATCTGTGCTGTGCTCCTGAAGAGCGGCCCCGGTGCGCAGCCACAGGCTCAGCCCCGCTGACGACGAGCTGTACCAGAGGACCTCAGTGTCCGTGATGCAGAAGGAGCCCGACGGGGCCGCCATCATCTACAGCTACAGCCCCAGAGGATTCAACATCAGCGGCAACCGAGTGCTGGGTCCGTGTGCCCTGGTGCCGCCCGCCATCCTGCAGTGGAACGTGAGCTAGCGGTCCAACGCGCACAAATACTCGTGCTTCACGCTAGCTGCGCGCTCACTGCTGTGTGTGTTTGCTGTCGCAGGTGGGCCATCACACCGATATCACAGCCGAGAGCTTGTCTCTGTTTCACCTGCTGGAGCCGCGCATCGGTGAGTACACACACTCCTGCACACAGCGCCCCCTACTGTCTTCAGTGTGAAGAGCCAGCGCCCCCTACTGTCTTCAGTGTGAAGAGTCGCTAGATGACGTATCCTCACTTCACATCTGTTTTCTGTCCTAATCTGAGCTCACATACTGTATTTATATATATTATAAAGCTGTTCTCATTTACATATGTTCTGTCAGGCAACAAAACCAGTATGAAATAATGACTGGCTACATGTTAACCAGTAGTTTTTTAAAAAAAGTAGGTAAAGTGTTGTGAAAAGTCGGTAATCTAGCGACAAAGTTGGCTACACTGGTGCGTGTGATGCAGTACTGACGCTGTATACTGATGATACTGTAGTGTTCTACTGTAAAAGCTCGTAGTCAGTATGCAGCTGGGTTATATTAGCATGAATGAGATACTATTATAGTTTTTGTTTCTGTATTTTCATTATTTTAGTAAAAAATTAGTTGTTTGACTTTTATTAGTTTTTGTTTTAAAAAAAAATATGTTTGTATTTCAGTTTTAGTTATTTTAGAACATCAAGTTAAACTAAATGAAAATGAGAACTGTTACCATGGCAACTAGCTGAAATAAAATAAATTTCCAAGGAGCCCCACACATGATATTCAGAAATAAAAATGTATATCATGGCCATGAATAAACAATTCGTTCCCACGACTTGCACGTTTTACTAATGTAACGTTCCCTTGTTTTACTAAATCATGGCAACGGTATAATAATTCGTTGCCTCGTCTTTAAATGTAAATCATATAGCAATTCGTTACCTCTTTTTTCAATGTAAATTCTGTGTACGTTATAATAATTGGTTCCCTCGTTTTTAAACGTAAATCGTGCTACTAATTATTCGTTCCCTCGTTTAAGTGAATCATGCGTACGATATAATTATTCGTTCCCTCGTTTAAGTGAATCATGCGTACGATATAATTATTCGTTCCCTCGTTTTAGTGCGTACGATATAATGATTCTTTCCCGCTTTTTAAGTAAATAGCTTACGATATAGTAATTTGTTCTCTCATTTTAAGTAAATCATGTACACAATAAAATAATTGGTTCCCTTGTTTTTAAATGTAAATCGTGCGTAGCCTACAATATAGTAATTCTTTCCTGCTTTTTTAGTAAATCGTGTGTACAATGAATATAATAATTTGTTCCCTCATTTTACTAAATCATGTCCATATTGTAATAATTTATTCCCTCGTTTTAGTTACATTGAAACATGGGAATGAATTAGTTCAAGGTGGCCATGAATTTCCCCCATGTCATGTGCGGAGCTCCGTGTATTTCAGTTAATGATTATTTTATTTCAAGCTATGAAAATGATGTTTTAGCTCCTAGTAACTGTGGATGATGTTGCAGAGGTTCTGGTTTTGGGGACAGGAGCTCGTACTGAACGTCTGGATCCAAACGTGCTGGATTTCCTGAGGAAGAAAGGCATCGCTGTGGAGGTTCAGGACACGGTAAACGCCCTCGCGTTCTCCACACTTTATTAAACATCACGTTAGCGCAGGGTGACCGCTTGAAACTCTTCTCTTGCAGCCGAACGCTTGTGCGACGTTCAACTTTCTGTCCAGCGAGAGACGATTGGTTGCAGCCGCTCTGATCCCGCCCCCCTCGAGCGCCGGCGAATGACAGCGTCACGTTTGGTCACGTGACCTCTGTAAATGTCTTTATGCTGATGAATGTAGAGTGAATACAGATTAAAGGTATTAAACAGTCGTGTGTGTGTGTGTGTGTGTGTGTCCCAGATGGAGGCTGTTAATCCGTCTCTCTGTCCTCTGTGATAATGGGTTAATCTGAGCTCATGAATACACACTCATCATCATGTGCACATCTTTATTATCATCTACCACACAAACATCACAGAACACTCAGAAGTGGACTACAGTAGGACTGCAGGAAAACATGAACGTGAAGGAAACACTTACAACAAACATCAGTGATCATATTCAAAAGAAAAGATCTGCATAAACTACCATCAGTCATTTCATTGAGTTCATGTATTGGTTTGGTTCTAGAGTTGATTTGAATTAGCTAAGGCTTCGTCTACATTAATCCAGACACACGTGAAAATGCATAATTTTCTCTATAGTTTGTCCTTCTCAAGCGGATACATGTTATGGTTTGGACTGAAAACGAAGGTGCTTGAAAACGATGCACACGTTTAGTCATGTGACCCAGATCGTACCCATAAATATCCATGTCTATTTGTGCAATTCGCATTCATAATGTTGCCAAAGATGAATCTGACTTTGTACAATCTTCATATTACATCCCTGCACAGGTGACAGAAAATGTACTGGGGTCCAACATGAGAACGATTGCATTTGAGACCGAACATGGAATGGCGATTTAGTGAGACCAGTAAAAATGGCCAGATAATTTGCTAATAAAATGATCATGTCACAAGAATTTTATTAAGTCTGGTCTCTCGCTATGATCTGGAGCTTTTATCAGGTTTCATGCAGTAAGTGTTTTCAGTGTGGACAAGAAACTTCTGGAGAAGTGGATTTCCGATGATCTGGATTAATGTAGACGCAGCCTGATTCGGTTGAAGTTTCGTGTTTCTGACCCTGAAAACCAACAGCAGGGGGAAATACTGACCCTTAAAGGGATCGTCCACCCAAAAACCATCGTTCTGTCATCATTTACTTGTTCAAAACCTGCATGACTCGTTCTTCAGTCGATATTTTGAAGGACAAAAAAACCCCAGATACAGTTTCTCAGCTGTGTTGGAACGGTAATGGTGACAGAACGATGAGGTTTGGCTGATCGTTCACTCGTCAGAGTCGCCGTCTCCGTCTCCGTCTCGGGGGTTCCTGAAGATGAACTCTGACCCTGTGATGCGGCGGTACATATCCATGATGTCTTCGGTCTCCGTCTCGAAGTGCGTCGTGGGGTCATACGATCGAGAGATGAAGATCTAGACGAAAAACACAGTGAAACCCATGAATCAGCAGCGCTGGCATCACGTGACTCTAGAGATTTAAACACTCACGCTATCTCCTTCCTAAATGACATTGATTCGGCTCTGTCTGTTAAACACAGCGAACGTTCAGATCTACATTTGAGCCAGAGAGAGCCGTTGTCATGTACAGGAATAAAACACACACCACTTATTTCTGTTGCTAATCATTCATATTATCACAGAAGAACTGGGATAAAAGTTTATAGTTCAGATATAAACACTGATATCTATGGTAGAGATCAAAATAGAGTAAATCACTGTTTGAAAGTAACTTGACATAATAACAACTGATTACATCGTTACACCAGTAGTTTACTGTTTTTAAGTTACTGTTAAAAACATGTGTTTGTCATTGAATCATTTATACAAAGGATTTGTTCAAAATCGCTGATTCATCCAGTAATAAAACAAGTGAAGTCTTTACTGGTGAGTCATTGAATCATTCACTCAACAATAATTAATTCAGATTAATGAAACATTTTAAATGGAATGCAGCAACTAATATTTTGTCCGAACCTCTAGTTAATAAGATGTTATTTTGTTTAGTTTTCTGTTCAGAATCGTGATCACTTTTTGAAACAAAAATAATGGTGATTCTCAATGTCTCCAGAATCGTGCAGCTCTACGTGACGCTTGACTCTGTGTTGATTATGAAATAAAGCTGTATCAAATCTGTATTAATGAAGCTGGTTTGTTACCTGACTGCGGCGGCCGTCATCCGTCGGGACCATCAGGTTACTGACCGACACAAACCTGCGAGACAAAAGCAAGTGAGTGACACGCATGTCCACCAGGCCTCAGCTGAGAGCTTGAGTTCTCACTTCTCCATGATGGGCTCCAGCAGGGCCAGCCCGGGCTGAACCTCCTTCTCAGGGTTGCTGGTCTCCACCATGGTGCTCACGGCAGCGATGTACTTCCCTTCGGCCGCCACGTTATGAGAGTAGGACAGCAGACACACGTAGATATCTGCACACACACACAGCAGACGCGTCAGACGGCGAGCTGCAGACCAACACACACACACACGTGTTCCGGCGCTCACCTGACTTCCGGTTGAGGTGCGTCTGCGGGAGGATGATCTGGCAGGAGTTGGCGTCATGCGTGTTTTTGATGGGGTGGTTGAGCAGACAGATGACCCGTATGACGCGGCCGGCCTTCTTCACGCGCTCCGGCGTATAACTGGGGTCGCAGATCAGCTGCTTACAGCGGAAGACCTGCATCGGGACGCAAACACCGTCAATAACTGTAACGATAACTATACCAATAACGATAACTATACCTATAACGATAACTATACCTATAACGATAACAATAACGGTAATGATAACAATACCTATAACAATAACTGTAACTGAAACTTTAACTATACCTGTAACGATAACTGTAACTTTAACTATACCTATAACGATAACTGTAACTATAATGATAACTGTAACTTTAACTATACCTGTAACGAAAACTATAACTTTAACTATACCTGTAACGATAACGGTAACTTTAACAATACCAGTAACGATAACGGTAACTTTAACTATACCTATAACCATAACCATAACTATAACTATAACTGTAACGATAATGATAATGATAACTATAACTGTAACGATAACTATAACAGATCATCATCATCATCATGAAGGTGTGTTTCTGCTCACCTCTCCCTCGGATCGCACCGCCGCCACTCGTCCGCCCTCCATCACGATGCCATCCACCCGTCTGTTCAGCATGTAGGTGTTCCCGTAGACGGCGCTGAGCCTGCGGAGCGACAAGCATCTGTCATGCCTCGTGTGTGTGTGTGTGAGTGCTCATCGCTGTCATGTCATGTGTGTCAACTTCAGTTACCTGACGAATCCCTGTGGAATCTCTCCCAGACCAAACAGCGGGTAGAGATACGGGCTGAGGCTGTAGCGCGCCAGAGACTCGGAGTACAGCTTGATCCGGTTGATGGTCGCCAGACACGGCTGCTCCAGATAACTGACCGACACACACAGACACACACACACACACACACAGTGTCATTTACAGATGGTTTCACACACTGAAGGAGGAACTGAGTAACATCTACACAACAGAAGAGACTGAGGCTCCCAGAAGACATTAGCATAGCATCGCATAGACAATGTTATATTTCCCTAATACTGGTCATTATCATATGAGTTTGTCTCACTTGTCACTGACGTGAAGGGCGAGAGCGTGACCTGTGAACTCCACGACATCATCGCCCAGGTCGAAGTGACGAAACACGTCCCTCATGGTGGTTCTGCGTGGGTCCATGTCATGATGCGTCCGTGGATCGTTCTCCTCAAAATTCAGGATGAAGGACATGAACTTACGGAACCTGCGCTTGTCAAACATCCCCATCAGATCTGGAGAAACACTGGGGTTATCAGCGGTAACTCAAACTAAAAACATCCAGAAAAACATTTACATCACTGGAACTAAACCGAAATAAAATATAAAAAAATGTGTGTGTGTGTGTGTGTGTGTGTGGGGGGGGGTTCAGTTAGTTGCCAAGGCAACATTTCTTATTTTATGGAGTTGACTAGTTAACTAAGGTTCGGGAGCAGGGCCACGCCTCGAGCAGTCACCTGACTTCTCAAAACCTTCTTATTGGGCCGCCCCTTAGAGTACTGTTTGTCTCGTGCTCTCAAAGTTCACTCACTACGGATTCAGAGATACAGATTAACTAGCCTGATTCAGATGACGATTGTTCGATTTCAATTCCTCCCCATCAAGGATTATCTCACATCTCACCGTGAGCATTCTCGTCCAAACCATCTCAAGAAAAGTCTCCACCTCCGACTCGTTCCCTTGCTCCCTCTTCTCCACCTTTGAAGACCATGAACCGAGATCACCAGATCATAGTAGACGCGGAAACCGGCTTCATCGTTCTCCTCGCCAGCCACCCAGGAATCAATTCCCGATCACCCTTCTCGGCACTCCCGCGTGTATTCTCTCCATCCCTCCATTCCTCCATTCATTCATCCATCCATCCCTCTATCCATCCTTCCATCCCTCTATCCATACCTCCATACATCCATCATCCATTCATCCCTCTATCCATACCTCCATACATCCATCATCCATTGATCCCTCCATCCATTTCTCCATCTATTCAATTCAATTCACATTTATTTGTATAGCGCTTTTCACAATACATATTGTTTCAAAGCAGCTTTACAGAAAAATATATGTCCACATTACAATTTAGAGTTATCTGTTATCAGAGGTACATGTAAATGTATAAGTTATGTATTCTGAGATGTACATTTACAAATAACACAAGTTAGCTAAAATTGTATTATTTTAAATAATGTAGTAATTTAAGGCAGAAACAATTAGCTCATTGAAGTAATGAATACATGTTTGTTAAAAAACGATTATGACATAGCATTGGTGCAATCCATCAATCCATCTATCCATTCCTCCATCCACCAATCCCTTCATCCATCCATCCATCCATTCAGGAAATCAACTCTTCAGTCCAGAAACCTCATCCAGCACCCCGAGGAATTCTACTTCACGCGGGCCGGCTGATCAGCAGCTACGCTAGCAAATTTTAGCCAGTAATTTATAGATCTAGCCCAGCTCATCCAGTCATCTGATATTTCTCAAATAATGTCATCATTCTTTGCCGTGCTCACAATTTGCTCAAAACCCCACTCGCACACAGCCTTTCATCCCAACCTCCATCTACCTTTCCTTCAGCCGTTCATAGCAATATGTCTTCTGTTTACTCTGATATTTCAGCTTAATCTTCATTCCAGATACCTTCCAGTGCCCAAGGAATTCTACCTCATGTGGGCCAATATTCAGCCTCCATTTCTATTTTCAACCAGGGTGGTGAGGGTGGTGATGGCGCAGTGGATAAGACACATGCCTTTGGTGTGAGAGACCCGGGTTCGAATCCACTGTGAGACACCAATGTGTCCCTGAGCAAGACACTTAACCCCTAATTGCTCCAGAGGTGTTGCAGGCCTCTGAAATAGCAATTGTAAGTCGCTTTGGATAAAAGCGTCAGATAAATGTCAATGTAAAACCAGTCTATCATTTCCCCTCCCTCCCCCAACACCCTTACATCATACCATCCTACCATCCAGCAACATCCCATACTTCAGCCACAGCAGCGCCACCTACCAGGCCAGCTACAGCAGTCCATCGCCCCTTCTTCCTTTTCAGCAGCTACGCTCACAAATTTAGCCGCTGTTTACAGCAATGCAACTCATGATTACTCTGATATCTTAAACGTGCCTATCCACCCAGATTTCTGGTGCTTCTTTGAAGTCCTCTGGAAGAGCACCTACTATTTTGCCGTACACCTCACCTTCAGCTGCAGAAGCAGCCTTAAGATCTTCGACTCCCTTTCAGAAGCACTATACTGGATTCACTTCAACAATCACAGACTCCCTTACATTCTCCACCTTCTCGATGAATTCTAATCGTCACACCTCTCCATCCATTATCAGAGAAGAAAACCTCTGCATCACTCTGCTTTTCTCCAACTTCCTATAGATAAACGCACATGCGATAGTTCTTCTAGGCTACCTCAATTAAGGCATCTGGAAAATCCCTCAAAGGAAATCCTGCTTGTCCAACCTTCTGTCAAAAGCAGCAACCACCCCTTATCCCCCACTCTATTCATCCCCCACTCTCTTCATCCCCCACTCTCTTCATCGACAACTCTCTTCATCCCCAACTCTCTTCATCCCCCACTCTCTTCATCGACAACTCTCTTCATCCCCAACTCTCTTCATCCCCAACTCTCTTCATCCCCCACTCTCTTCATCCCCAACTCTCTTCATCCCCAACTCTCTTCATCCCCAACTCTCTTCATCCCCCACTCTCTTCATCCCCAACTCTCTTCATCCCCAACTCTCTTCATCCCCAACTCTCTTCATCCCCAACTCTATTCATCCCCAACTCTCTTCATCCCCAACTCTCTTCATCCCCAACTCTCTTCATCCCCAACTCTCTTCATCCCCAAATCTCTTCATCCCCAACTCTATTCATCCCCAACTCTATTCATCCCCCACTCTATTCATCCCCCACTCTCTTAATCCCCCACTCTATTCATCCCCCACTCTCTTCATCCCCAACTCTCTTCATCCCCCACTCTATTCATCCCCCACTCTCTTCATCCCCCACTCTCTTCATCCCCCACTCTATTCTTCCCCCACTCTCTTCATCCCCCACTCTCTTCATCCCCAACTCTCTTCATCCCCAACTCTCTTCATCCCCAACTCTATTCATCCCCAAATCTCTTCATCCCCAACTCTATTCATCCCCAACTCTATTCATCCCCCACTCTATTCATCCCCAACTCTCTTCATCCCCAACTCTCTTCATCCCCAACTCTCTTCATCCCCAACTCTCTTCATCCCCAACTCTCTTCATCCCCAACTCTATTCATCCCCCACTCTCTTCATCCCCAACTCTCTTCAATAAATAATTCCCACATTCATTGTTGTGATGTGGTCCTTGCTCGGAACATTTACTTTATATTAAAGTACTAAAAAAATGTAAGATATAAAAATGAACTGTAAATGTGAATGAAGGAACACTACCTGATGCTTGTGTCTCGGTCTCAGTGCAGGGAACTTTGTGAAGTTTCCCTCCTTTGAACACAAAACTGCCTTCAGCCACCTTGAAGTCCAGATAGCGAGTGACTTCAGTGTAGAGCAGCATCTTCACCAGCTGCCCTGTAATGAAGAGGTGACATCATCATCATCATCACCATCATCCTCATCATCCTCATCATCACCATCATCATCAATAAATCATCATCATCATCATCATCATCACCATCATCACCATCATCATCATTATCAACATTATAATCATCATCATCATCATCACCATCATCATTATCACCATCATCACCATCATCATCATTATCAACATTATAATCATCATCATCATCATCACTATCATCATCATAATCATCATCACCATCATCATCATCACCATCATCATCATCCTCATCATCACCATCATCATCAATAAATCATCATCATCACCATCATCATCATCAACATTATAATCATCATCATCATCATCATCATCACCATCATCATTATCACCATCATCACCATCATCATCATCATCATCATCATCATTATCATCATCTTAATCATCATCATCAACATTATAATCATCATCATCATCATCATCACTATCATCATCATCATCATCAGTGGTGGACAGTAACGAAGTAAATGTAATTCGTTACTGTACTTAAGTAGCTTTTTTGCGTATCTGTACTTTACTGAAGTATTTAAATTTGGGGAGACTTTTACTTTAACTCCACTACATTTCAAAGTCAAATATCTTACTTTTTACTCTACTACATTTTCAAAATCAGTCGTTCCTTTTTATTTATGAGTGGATAAAAACGTAACTGGTCAAAGGAGCCACCAATCAGTACAGCGCGCGCGCTTTGTTTTGAACTTGAATTGGCGCTATCTACTAAGTGCGAACCAGAGCCGTTATAATGAGAGTTGCGAACATAGACGGTTGTGACACAGTAGCTGTGTCCGAAACCGCTCACTCGTTCACTCATTCACTAATCCCTATATAGTGTATGGCATTTGAGTGCACTATATCTGCAAGGAGTGAACAAAATGAAGTGAGTGAATTCGGACGCTGACGTTTACACTGTGCGTCGGAGAGCTGGAGCTGTCGAAGAAAATGCTTCGTCACACGTAAGTTACTCCTTTTATCTTACGTTACATACTTTATAAAACAATATTAACAACAATAACAACCATAGTGATCTCGCCGCCGCGCGATCACGGGATTCGTGTAGCTCTCAATAGTTCCAAACAAATCGCGTTGCCAATGATTTTAAGCAGGGCAGAGAGCAGCATGTAGCCTATTTATGTGTGTGTGTGTGTGTATGTGTATATATATATATATATATATATATATATATGTATGTGTATATATATATATATATATATATATATATATATATATATATATGGCGTTGTGCAGGTTTATGTGAACGTATCATAACTTTAGGATCTTAATAATTATGACCATAGACGCTCGAGAAAAATATATACAGTAAATACTGTAAATGTAGTATACCTTATGGGAACAGTCCCCTTCCCTCCAAAATTAAACACACAAAAGATGTATTCAATTCAAATATATAGGCCTATATATATATGGCTGTTCAGCAATGTACCGGTGCAACCTCCTCATTAAACTAGGAGTTTTTCCAGTTATTACTTTGTTTTTGTCAACACCGTCAGACTCAATAAAAAGCAAATAATTTTTTATTTATTTGGTCTAATATGTATTTAGAGTTTTTAAATCATTATCTGGCATTCTAAGTACACATATATGCGTTTAAATGTTGAATATTCACTTTTGTTCATTTTTTTTATACTGTTTCACGTGTACTCCCTTAAAAGATATAACATCATACAATGTTTACTTTAAGCCTAAAGACAAAAAGTAATGTTTTTTTATTTAACATACATAGTTTTGTATTAAAAGAGACTATTACTTTAATAACTCAACAGCACTGAAGAAACATATTGTAAGCATATTCATTTAAAACAAATAAAACTCCCTCTGACGGTGGTGACTTTAGAACTGACGGTGGTGACAGTGGCCTCATTACAACATACAATTCTAAAATGTATTCCGCTCAAGTCAATGGCTTCTTGCTTAAAGGGATACTTCAGGATTTAGCATTATAGCTAAATTAGACCCTTTGTGTGGTAAATTAGCTTTGTATCAGTAGAAAACCAGTAGTATTTTCGAATTACCGTGCTTCCCCCCCCTCATTTCCCCCTGATATGAGAGATTTATGTATTTTTAGTCTGGAAAAAATCCTCCGATGACGCAAAAATCGTCATTTTGCGTCATCGGAGGATTTTTGGACCAGAGGCTTAAAACTACAGCCTGTACTAGTAGCTAGTTCCGCATGTTTTCACCACACCCATATGGGGCGGGATCCCACTCACAGAAAGTAAAGATAGTGTCAGCCATCTTTCTGTAGAAGCTAAGCTAACAGGCTCATGTTCTGTGTATAAAGTTTGTATAGTAAGCAAATCACGATGGCGGAAGGTAACGTTAGTTTTGAAGTTGAAATGGCAGAAGGGGATTTCGAAGATCTGTTGCGCGAATCTAATGCTCGCGGCTACCTGTACGAGCCGCAATACAGCGATGAACAGTTGCAGGAGATGGAGGAACAAGAGGCGGCCGGAGGAGCAGCTGCAGCAGGAGAGCAGGACCTGACTCGAGCCCGGCCAGACTCCAGCTGGGGCGGACTGGTGGTGTCAGTGCTCTCGCTGTGCGCCTATGGAAACAGATAGAGAGTCCTATTGCTGTCGCGAATTTCAGCGATGTCATTTTCTTCTGGACGAGATAAACTGGAAACGCCAGCCAAAGCCCGCAGGGACAAACGGACGGCTCAGTGTAAAGTGAGTAACGTTATTTGGTTTGTTTTTCTTTTTTTACCAAGACGTAATGTACAGAGTTTGGACACCCGGCATTATCACAATGTTCTTCCCGCGTAGTCAGCTGAGCTATTGTTATATTTACATATGATAGTATACTGTATGTGCAAATAGTTCGCATTGCTAACGTTGTGCTTACTGTTTTGTAGACAATATCGCCTAACAGCCTACCATCACTTTATGGAATGGTTCCTGCAATGCGAGCGACTTGGTAAAGGCTATCGTCTCGTTTTGCCCACCTGTGTTGTCCAGGATATCAGATATTGGATATTGGATAATAGTAGCATGCAGTGTAGGTCTGTATGGAAGAAATATAGGGGGAATTACATAAATAAAAATATAAAAGAGGTTAATGACACATTACAGGTCATATTGGTATTTATTGTGATCATTATGTTCTAGCCTTCGTTGAGGACCATTTGGAGGTCTTTGTCACCACCGTCAGACAGAAAACTTGGTGGTGACGTCTGACGGTGGTGACAAAAAGTTACTCTTTCACATGATATGCATGAGTTGTTCACATTAGCCATCTTGTTTCCCCTCTGTTGCTAGCAACTTCAGACCTCTTCTTAAAAAGTATACATTTATGTCATAATCTAATCTAATATTTTTTATACAAAAGATACGGTGTTGACATGTTATAGTTGTGACAGTAGCAGTGTCCAAAAATATGAACAAGTTTAAGAGAAAATAGAAAACTTATGAGAGCTTGAAAATCTTGAAGCCTGCAGTAGAGCTGAAGGTTTGAAAATGGGGTCCTCAGGAGTGTAGTTGACCTTGTAGTTGCCTGATTTTATTGCTTTGTATAAATATCTGATGGTGGTGACTAATATGTGGGACACATTTTGAGCAACCACGAAATAATAGTAAATATTGTTCAAAACACACTGTTTGTAGTTTTTAATACATATTACATTGTACTCTTTCATGTGGTAAAGATATTATTCAATTCAATTATTACTTTTTGTTTTTTTAATCAAGATGAAAGGATTATCTCCTATCCAAGGACAACTGATTTTGTAGGCAATCGGGCAGCATATAATCATTAAATTAATAAAAAATAAAAATAAACCTTTAAAAGAACCTTACATATGTGCAAAGGACCCCCTAATTGATTCTTTTTATTAATGAAATTGTTATTTATTTCCAACAGAATTAGCACTTTTCTTAGTGGGACATGTTCTTTTGCCAAAGTTTCAAGAATCAGTGTAATGTCATTTTGTTAATAGATTGGTGTGCCAAGAGTGACATTAGTCTTCATGTAGACTGAGTTAAGCAAGAGTCTTGTGACAAATTATAATAGGACATTATAGCCATAAAAAAAATCATAGTACTTGGATACTTAAGTACATTTGAAGGCAACTACTTTTGTACTTTTACTCAAGTGAATGTTTAAAGGCAGCACTTCTACTTTTACTTGAGTAATATTTTACCTTGAGAATCTGTACTTTAACTCAAGTACATGGTATGTGTACTTCGTCCACCACTGATCATCATCATCATAATCATCATCATCATCATCATAATCACCATCATCATCATCACCATCATCATCTTAATCATCATCATCATCAACATTATAATCATCATCACCATCATCATCACCATCATCATAATCATCATCATAATCATCATCATCTTAATCATCATCACCATCAACATTATAATCATCATTATCACCATCATCACCATCATCATCATCATCATTATCATCACCATCATCATAATCATCATCATAATTATCATCATCTTAATCATCATCATCATCAACATTATAATCATCATAATTATCATCATCACCATCATCATCACCATCATCATAATTATCATCATCTTAATCATAATCATCATCATCACCATCATCATCAACATTATAATCATCATCATCATAATTATCATCATCATCATTATCATCATCAACATTATAATCATCATCATCACACACACACACACACACACACTCTTTCTTTCTCTCTCTCTCTCTCTCTCTCTCTCTCTCTCTCTCTCACAGACACTCACACACACACTCTCTCTCTCACACACACACACACAAATACACACACACACACACGACTCTCACCGTTAGCAAGGAGGAACTTGGGAATCAGATCCACATTCCAGTCTTTCCCGATTCCCATTGATGTCGAAGGAGCAGAAACTTGGAACCTCTTATAAAGCTGTGCAGAAGAACAACTCAAGTCAGATTTATTTCTAACAGATTGTTTCAAAGCAACAAGAAAATAACAGAATTAGTGATGCAAACGTGTGTGTGTGTGTGTGTGTGAGTGAGTGTGTGTACGTGTGTGAGTGTGTGAGTGTGTGTACGTGTGTGAGTGTGTGTGTGTGTGTGTGTGTGTGTGTGAGAGAGAGTGTGTATGTGTGTGAGTGTGTACAGGTCCTTCTAAAAAAATTAGCATATTGTGATAAAGTTGATTATTTTCCATAATGTAATGATAAAAATTAAACTTTCATATATTTTAGATTCATTGCACACCAACTGAAATATTTCAGGTCTTTTATTGTTTTAATACTGATGATTTTGGCATACAGCTCATGAAAACCCCAAATTCCTATCTCAAAAAATTAGCATATTTCATCCGACCAATAAAAGAAGTGTTTTTAATACAAAAAAAGTCAACCTTCAAATAATTATGTTCAGTTATGCACTCAATACTTGGTCGGGAATCCTTTTGCAGAAATGACTGCTTCAATGCGGCGTGGCATGGAGGCAATCAGCCTGTGGCACTGCTGAGGTGTTATGGAGGCCCAGGATGCTTCGATAGCGGCCTTAAGCTCATCCAGAGTGTTGGGTCTTGCGTCTCTCAACTTTCTCTTCACAATATCCCACAGATTCTCTATGGGGTTCAGGTCAGGAGAGTTGGCAGGCCAATTGAGCACAGTAATACCATGGTCAGTAAACCATTTACCAGTGGTTTTGGCACTGTGAGCAGGTGCCAGGTCGTGCTGAAAAATGAAATCAGATGGAAGCATGAAGTGCTCCAAAATCTCCTGATAGCTAGCTGCATTGACCCTGCCCTTGATAAAACACAGTGGACCAACACCAGCAGCTGACATGGCACCCCAGACCATCACTGACTGTGGGTACTTGACACTGGACTTCAGGCATTTTGGCATTTCCTTCTCCCCAGTCTTCCTCCAGACTCTGGCACCTTGATTTCCGAATGACATGCAAAACTGAGCAACAGTCCAGTGCTGCTTCTCTGTAGCCCAGGTCAGGCGCTTCTGCCGCTGTTTCTGGTTCAAAAGTGGCTTGACCTGGGGAATGCGGCACCTGTACCCATTTCCTGCACACGCCTGTGCACGGTGGCTCTGGATGTTTCTACTCCAGACTCAGTCCACTGCTTCCGCAGGTCCCCAAGGTCTGGAATCGGTCCTTCTCCACAATCTTCCTCAGGGTCCGGTCACCTCTTCTCGTTGTGCAGCGTTTTTTGCCACACTTTTTCCTTCCCACAGACTTCCCACTGAGGAGCCTTGATACAGCACTCTGGGAACAGCCTATTTGTTCAGAAATTTCTTTCTGTGTCTTACCCTCTTGCTTGAGGGTGTCAATGATGGCCTTCTGGACAGCAGTCAGGTCGGCAGTCTTACCCATGATTGCGGTTTTGAGTAATGAAACAGGCTGGGAGTTTTTAAAAGCCTCAGGAATCTTTTGCAGGTGTTTAGAGTTAATTAGTTGATTCAGATGATTAGGTTAATAGCTCGTTTAGAGAACCTTTTCATGATATGCTATTTTTTTTAGATAGGAATTTAGGGTTTTCATGAGCTGTATGCCAAAATCATCAGTATTAAAACAATAAAAGACCTGAAATATTTCAGTTGGTGTGCAATGAATCTAAAATATATGAAAGTTTAATTTTTATAATTACATTATGGAAAATAATGAACTTTATCACAATATGCTAATTTTTTTGAGAAGGACCTGTATGTGTGTACGTGTGTGTGTGAGTGTGTGTGTGTGTCTGTCTGTGTGTGTGTGTGTGTGAGTGTGTGTGTGTGTGTGTGTGAGTGTGTGTGTGTGTGTGTGTGTGTGTGTGTGTGAGTGTGTGACAGCTGACCTCCTCCAAAGGTGAAATAGAGGCGCTCTCTCCTCCATAATACGGGTTACAGTCGATATGAAGGACCTTCTTCCCGTTGACGGACATCAGTCCAGATAAAACACACTCCTGCAGATCATCATCATCATCATCATCATCATCATCATCAATAACTGACATCAACCAATCTGATGTTTCTTACCTTCAGTCCCGTTCCCAGAACAATCACATCAAACTCTGGCATTCTGACACTCGACCGTCTGAAACACACACTTCATCCGTCTGTCTCAGCCGTGTGTGTGTGTGTGTGTGTAATTACTTTATTATCCTAAACTCATAATCCAGGCGTCATGTGAGGATCACTGACACACACACACACACACACAGTATCTCTGTCTGTCTGAGGTCTAGACTAGTAGCCTACTTAAGATTTTGCTACATTTTTAGATTTGAGACAATTTTTTAACAATAATAGGACGAGAACAATACAAAGATACAATTATAATACACAATAATTGTAATAAAAAAACTGTTTATCAATATATATAAGGCCTATTATTAATTGAGTGCTCAGTTAAAGTCAGTTATATAGCGCCGTCACATTGATTCAAAGCATCGTCACAGAAAATCATGATGTTAAAGTTATAATATCTTATCTTCATGCCTTACAGTCGTATTTATGAGATTAGAACTGAACGACAATATAGTTTACATTCTGCGATGACAATCAAACAGTTGAGTTTTAGACAGTCCATACACATTTCCCAGCATGCTCTGCGAGCCCGAAAGTGACTACACCCCCCAGCATGCTCAGCGCCAGAAACTTCCTCGATCTGTTGAAGTGAACCGGTTGAGTTTCGTGAGTTTCGCTTTTTCGGGCTGTAAGGTCGTTTAAAAGCGATAGTTTGATCAGAAACAGACGCGCGTAAAGGATTTTACATTCGCGACCGTGTTGATCAGTGTTTCTTCCTCAAACACACAGCATGACTGATGCAGTAAGTCACTCATCTGTATCTGTATGTGTGCGATGTGTGATTGCTGCGGAAATAACGCTGTCTTCACCTGTCAGTTCTCAGGCGAGCAGCACACGCGCGTTCACGAGCGCAAACCCGAGGGTTTCCTGGAGCGTCTGAGCGCGAGCACCGGCGGCGTGATCGCGGGCGCGTGTCTGTTCGCGCTGTCGATATACGTGCTGTTCACGAATGAGGTGAGAGTCAGTGAATCATTCATTCATTCATTCATTCATTCATTCATTCATTCAGTCTGTCTGTCTGTCTGTCCATCATCTGTGACGGTGCAGCTCCACTTGTCACAAAATTTGGCCGATGCCCATCTTTATGCAAATGAATTCCGTTGAACGCGACGCGACTATCCAATAGAAGCAGAGCATATGTAGACGGGGGGAAGTCTCTCGCAGGTCCTCTGTTCTAGACTAGCCGCTGGCTCAAAACCACACCCATAGCGGTAAACTTGAGGAACGCCCATCAAAGTACAAATGTGGGGAGGCGTCGCGACATCACGCTACAGTCGTGTCGCAAAAGTGGATCTCTACCGTCAATCATCTGTCCATCATGCGTGTCCGCAGGGTCGCGCGCTGCGCACGAGCTCGTCTCTGGATGAGGGTCTCTCTCAAGTCCTCTCTCTTCATCCACACCTGATGTTGGACCCTCAGAATAACAATCGCCTGGTTCACCTGACCGGAACCCTGCAGACCGCACAGGTAACAATACTGATTATTTAATCGACTTTAATCAGTCATCATTTAGATTAACCGACATCGACTCTTAAAGGGATAGTTCACCCATTGACTTCCATAGTATGGGGAAAAATCATAGACAGTAAAAGAAATGGACACAGCGACCCCATTGATTTCAACGGAGAAGACTGAAGCCCGATTATTGCACTTCCTGTCTGATGGCTGAGCGACTGCGCAGACTCAAACTGAGCTTGACGACAGTCTGACAGTTGTAAATCTTCTAATAGCCTAGCTGTGGCAAGACAAATCTGAATCACCTAATTACTCAAAAACGTTGTTGAAATATTTTGTCCCGTTGCTTTTATGGACTCTCTATCTATGGGCTTCTCCCTTGACTTTATGCCTCTATGTCCCCCCGATTGCCTCATAGACAGTAAAAGATTGCCTGCGAGCTTCTCCTGCTGTCTATACGGTAATGTCTCTATTGTGCGACAGAAAGTCGCATGGTTATGACGCAATCTTTAGCCTATTTTTACAAAAACGGCTTCTACGGGGCCATAACGTAAGATACAAAGTAATGAAGCCTTTTATACATTGTCGTGTTTCTTTAGAAATAAATAATGGACAAATGAAGTCTTTGGACGCCTCAGATGTAACGTTATTCGCTGTCAAAGTGACGCCAAAATGAATGGGTGTCAATGGAATGCTAACAGCAGGTGAAGTTCTGCTACAATGGCGGCTCCCGCGAGGCTTCAGTTTCCGGCTGATGGGTTACATCCTTGGGAAAAATATACTCTGGAAGTCAATGGGGCCCATCAACAGTTTCTTTTGTGTTCAGCAATATTACAGGCTTCTAAATAGTTTACAGCAGTAGTTCAGAGAGATTGTTTTTCTTGAGAAAAATAGATGTATTGTATCTGATCCAAATGAATGGATATGGAATCAAAATGTGAGCTGAATGGAATCAGGTGTCAGTGAATGGACTGATGGATGTGTGTTTCGCAGCCGCTGTACGACCCAAACTACGGTGTGACGGTGCAGGCGGTGAAGCTGCAGAGGCGGGTGGAGATGTACCAGTGGGTGGAGTACAGCGAGAGCAGGTCCACACACACCTGACTGACACACACATCTCAGTTCACCCTCATCATGCTGATTCACTCGCAGTCATACTGATTCACTCGCAGTCATCATACTGATTCACTCGCAGTCATATTGATTCACTCGCAGTCATCATACTGATTCACTCGCATTGATACTGATTCACTTGCAGTCATCATACTGATTCACTCGCATTGATACTGATTCACTCGCATTGATACTGATTCACTCGCAGTCATACTGATTCACTCGCATCGATACTGATTCACTCGCAGTCATCATACTGATTCACTCGCAGTCATACTGATTCCCTCGCATTCATACTGATTCACTTGCAGTCATCATACTGATTCACTTGCAGTCATCATACTGATTCACTCGCAGTCATACTGATTCACTTGCAGTCATCATACTGATTCACTTGCAGTCATTATACTGATTCACTCGCATTCATACTGATTCACTCGCAGTCATCATACTGATTCACTCGCAGTCATCATACTGATTCACTCGCAGTCATACTGATTCACTCGCATCGATACTGATTCACTCGCAGTCATCATACTGATTCACTCGCAGTCATACTGATTCACTCGCATCGATACTGATTCACTTGCAGTCATCATACTGATTCACTCGCAGTCATACTGATTCACTTGCAGTCATCATACTGATTCACTTGCAGTCATTATACTGATTCACTCGCATTCATACTGATTCACTTGCAGTCATCATACTGATTCACTTGCAGTCATCATACTGATTCACTCGCAGTCATACTGATTCACTCGCAGTCATCATACTGATTCACTCGCAGTCATCATACTGATTCACTCGCAGTCATCATACTGATTCACTCGCATTCATACTGATTCACTCGCAGTAGAGCTTAGATCGGGCCCAAAAAATCAAGCCCGACCCGACCCGAGCCCGTGCATGTTGTGTCCGAGCCCGGCCCGGCCCGACACATTAACTGTAATTATGAGCCCGAGCCCGATTTAAACCGACCATTTTTAATACGTGGGCCGTTATAACCAGGGGCGACGCCAGATCGTTTTTTTTAACGCAGGTGCTGAATGGGTGCTAGACCATTGACAGGGGGAAGCTGCGCAATTTTACAGTATATATATTATATAAATACTATTAAGAAATGTACAAAATTGGCTACTTAATATTTAATATTCAATTATTTTAATTATCACAATGAAAGTTTTAATTTTATTAAATTGAACAAGCACAACATTCAGCATTCAATCAAATAGGCCTATTCTTAAAGATTAATTAATAATGTTATTTCGACATATGTGTGCGACGCGTGCAACAAGCAAGATGTGCATTTGTAAATTCGGTGACCGGCGTGCCGAGAATTGATTTAATTTATGATGAGATGCTCCAGTTCACAGGCTATGGTGACCGCGGCTCGCCGGCGCCTTCATTTCATGATTATATTGTCTGCTATATTTGCTTCTTATTAAATACAGGCAATTGGTTTATGAAAAATGTATTAAAATTAAGATACAATTTATACAAAACGAAATTCACTTTAAAGAAAGGCTTTCTACAAAATAAAAAATAATGAAGTGGTCAAAATCATGCCTGAACCACTCCATGTCTCCCGATATTGCGCATCCTCCTATCTACTCTGTTCACTTTCATTATCAACATAGATGGAAAAAAAATAACATTATAATGTTTTAATATGCAACTAAATGCGCTTATTTAAAGGCTACAACACGTACTATACACAGACTCTCTATTGGTACAAATTGCTACACATTAATTTAATTCTGAATTTTGCACACTTAAGTTGAAAGGCATGTTGCCTTTATTGCGTGCATTTATTAATTATTATCTTTATGAATAATGTAACAAGGACGAAGCATGTAAACTGCGTTGTTTATTTATTCAGAATCGAATGGATCGCAAATGGATCCGAATTAAGAAACGTAAAAAAAAAAAAAAAAAGAAAGAAAACCTCGCCCTCAGCGGTATGCTAGGAGAAGTAACAAAAGAGGACATTGAAGGCTGACTATCATCCTTTCTGTCATGGCAAGCCTGCTTCATGTGTCTGCTCATCATCGAAGTCCCCGTTTTTTTTGCTGTCATAGCAGCGCGCCGCACTTGCACTCAACAAAGCCAACACATATGTTGTCACTGCCCACGACTAATTTAAAATATTTCCATACCTCCGACTTTCCTTCATACTTGCTCAAAGTTAATTCTCCTGTTTTATTTTTTTTCTTTACTTCTTCAAGCTCCATGTTGCACTTAAGCTACACAATACAGTGTGCGTGCGTGCGAGTGGAGGAGACCATTGAGACTTGACGTGCTTGATCAAGGGCCCGACCCGACCCGAGCATAGTGGCGGGAAATATCGGCCCGGCCCGGCCCGCGGGTCGGGTCGGGCCGGGCTCGGGCTCGGGTAGAGAATCTAAGCTCTAACTCGCAGTCATCATACTGATTCACTCGCAGTAATACTGATTCACTCGCATTGATACTGATTCACTCGCAGTCATCATACTGATTCACTTGCAGTCATCATACTGATTCACTCGCAGTCATCATACTGATTCACTCGCAGTCATCATACTGATTCACTCGCATTGATACTGATTCACTCGCAGTCATCATACTGATTCACTCGCAGTCATCATACTGATTCACTCGCAGTCATCATACTGATTCACTCGCAGTAATACTGA
>JAPDVR010000020.1:97500-222500 GCA_026230005.1 Gila orcuttii | reverse complement strand
TTAACAGAAAATTATACAGATGCTGACAGACAGCTCATAATGGGGCCGTTTACACATGGACACTTCATGCGTTTTTACTGATCTGATTTATCAAAACGATTCCATTTACACCTGGTCACATAAATATGTTTTCGCAAAACGGATATAAATCCGATCTTCAAACAACGCGCTATATGCAGATTAAAGGAGTTCACGTCACCGAAAGCAACAGTAATGAGCTACATTTTATTGATCATCAGCTCATTTCAAAATCAAAGACCGCAAGAGAGACAGCACTGGTAAGATCATTTTGTTTCTTTACTTTTAATGAAGATGATTGTGTTAAGCGTCTGCGACTTACTTTCAGTTTGATTTGCGATAGTTTGCACGTTGGCTTGATGAATAGATGCTCGAGCTGCTCATCTGCGGTGATGCGTGTTGCCATAGCTTCGTCATATAATGAATATAACATGACATATAGCCTAGGCTAAGACACTCGCACACATTTATTTTTAGCATTGTTGGGAGAAGTCCAATGTACATTTGTGGTTTCTTTCAATAACCAGATGCAGTTTCGTCTGTTAAGCGGCTCAGATCTCCTCCTGAAGCGGTTTGAGTGATCGGATTTAAATCCGTCTCGAATGCGTTTCGGATGGCATTTACACGTGGTCTTCTCACGATCGGATAGCTATCTGATCACAGAAACACATGAAGTGGCCAGGTGTAAACAGCCCGCTGTTCACATCATTCAGGATGAAAAGAAAAAAGTAAAGGAAAAAAAGCTATAAATTCACATCTGCGCGTTAGTGATGCGCAGATCCAAGTAATACAGAATAATATTCCAATGAATTGCGGGTGAATTAGAGGTAGCCTACATCATTACTATGTTTAAATAAATATAAGAAAAAAATAATGTTTTAATAAAGAGACTGAACTCTCGTTTCCCTGGTAAAACAGTGAGCGTGCGTCATGCTTTTACTTTCGTTTTCAACAATATCTAGTGTTAGGTTAGTAAAGTATTTACACACTTGATGTACCACTGCTGCTTTCTTGCTGCAATGACCCTCTGGGCTCTTCATCTGTTGTCGTCTGCAACATGTATCAAAATTAGCGCAATCATAGTGTCACATGATCAACGTGACTAGTCGACGTCAAGCTTAAAGCGTCACAGCATTGCATTAAGGTCGACTAATCGACTAGTCGGTTCAACCCCTAACACACACACACACTGCTCTGATTCAGGTGTTTGATTAGGGTTGGAACTAAACTCTGCAGGACAGTGGCCCTCCAGGAGCAGGATTAAAGACCCTGCTATTATGGGTGGTTGCCCTGCACGCTTAATAAACAAACTACAGCTGGTCCAAAACGCAGCCGCTAGAGTTCTTACCAGAACCAGGAAGTATGACCATATTAGCCCGGTTCTGTCAACACTGCATTGGCTCCCTATTAAACATCCTATACATTTTAAAATATTGCTGATTACTTACAAAGCACTAAATGGTTTAGCTCCCCAGTACTTGAGCGAGCTCTTAACGCATTATAGTCCTTCACGTCTATTGCGATCTCAAAATTCTGGCCAGTTGATAATACCTAGAATATCTAAATCGACTGCTGGCGGTAGATCCTTTTCCTATTTAGCACCAAAACTCTGGAACAATCTTCCTAACATGGTCCGGGAAGCAGACACAGTCTGTCAGTTCAAATCTAGACTAAAAACACATCTCTTTGGTTAGCATACACATAACACACTATAGACTTCTACAATTCAATGTTAGGCTGCATAGTTTAGATCCGGAACCGGGAACACTTCCCATAAATCCTGATGTCCTCGTTACATCATAAGAGGGATGGCGTCTACGCTAATATTAGTCTCTCTGTTTATCCCAAGGTTTACCGCAGTCCGCCGGATCCAGGCCGTATCCAGATCTGCTTTTTGATGTTATCAAAATGATTGCAGTTCGCATGGACGCGCAGAAGCGATTAAAAATTCTGTATTACGCAGGCCAGACAAATAATTTTGGTGATGTCAATTTGTAAAGAAAGACCACACGCCTGCGCACATATTCAAACGCGCATATCTATAGACTAAACACGTAATATGCATGTGCACGCTCTGAGTTTTCACAGATTCACGTTTTTGAAGTTTACACAGAGATGATTACGTTTCTCAAAACTTGCACCTTGGATCTTGTTTTAAAAATTTGTGTTCTCGAGCACACACTCTCTCTCTCTCTCTCTCAGTGGAGTGTGTTCCTGTGGTGCGTGAGCTGGTGTCGGGGGGGCTGAAGATCTTCTCTCTCTGCGTCTCTTGTTCTCTGTCTCTGCTGACGGTCTCGGCCGGCTGGATCTTCTACCGCCCCCTGCTGGGTGTGATGATAGCACTGCTATCACTCCTGCCGCTAGTCATCACACGCGCACGCGCGGAGGCCAAGAAGCACCAGTGACCCGTGTGTCCTTCAGCTTCTGCTCTTCCTCAGTGTTTCTGTCTCGTTCTCCTGCACAAACATCTAAACATTCTTACATCAACACACATTTACTGGAGAACAAACATGAAGTGAGTTTGTGCCTAAAAATAACTAATATCTGTCAATGGGGCCTTAAAAATAATCTTGTTTTACCTTTGAATTTTCTGACTTCATTGGAAGATTTTTGTTCTTTTTTTTTATTCGCATTTCTCAGAAATCGAGCCTTAATATCCTCAGTCATGTTTCTTCTCCAGTAAATGTATCTTGACTTAAGAATTATTAGATATTTGATAGAGAACAACTGGAGAGGAAGCTCCTGTTTTTCAGTGTGAGCAGGAACTTCATGTACAGTGTGTGTGTGTGTGTGTGTGTGTGTGTGTGTGTGTGTGTGTGTGTGTGTGTGTGACTGCTGAAATCCTCACGTGTGTGTTCAAGCTGTGTTCCTCAATGAATGAATGTAAAGCAATGCACGAGAAACACCAAGCATCTTATAAAGGCTTTAATACACAAACATACCAAAGTCTGTTTATTGAGAAAGACAAAAAAATGATCTTCAAGTCTGTGGGAGTGTGTGTGCAGGGCTGGTCCGGATGGGTTGCATATGTGTGTGTTTGTGGCGAGTCTGAAAGCGTTAAATACTGACATGAACTCTCAGCACTAGAGGAACTGCCGGAGTTGAAGAGTGAGTTCACAGCAGGAGGCACTTGTTGTTCTTCTTGCCCTTGCGCGCCTGCAGCGCCGCCCTGGTGGCCATCTCGAACACCTCACGCACGCCGTCCTTGCTTTTGGCAGAGCACTCCATGTATCCGAAGGCACAGATGCGGTTGGCCATGTCTCGGCCCTCCTCGGGTTTGACTGGCTCCTGCGGGACGGACAAACGGAGGATTCACTTTTATAGTCCCAATTTTACATTTATTTTGTCTGAGAATGAACAAATTCAACAGAATTAAGGAAAACGGCAGCAAAACTATAGTGTATTTTTTTATTTTTCATGCGCAGAATAAAGGGGCGGGGCCTGGTTGAGTTAGTTAGTAGTGTGTTAAACTGGCGGTTATGGAAAGGGGCGGGACATTTCCCAAACACACTCGAAGCGCTCGACCAATCACAACACACTGCTCCAGCCGACCAATCAGAGCACAGTGTGCTTTTCAGAAGGAGGGGCTTCATAGAGACAGGAAGTAAACAGAGCGTTACTGACAGACTGGGAAGAGAGGAGCCGCAACAATGGAGAATATGAGGGAATAATGTGTTCTGGTGCTCTTTACAACACTGAGGAGAGAGAAAACGTACCTGCTTCATCTTGAAGAGCTCGCGGCGCGTGTGCTCGTCGTTCCGCAGGTCCTTCTTGTTGCCCACCAGGATTATGGGAACATTGGGGCAGAAATGCTTGACCTCGGGCGTCCACTTCTCAGGAATGTTCTCTGAGGGCCAGAAAGGTCAGAGTTGAGATGAAGCAGCAGCAGAGAGGTGGAGGTGTGTGTGTGTGTGTGTATAGATGTGTGATGTAGACGTGTGTATGTGTGATGTGATGTATACAGGGTTAGTACACCTTTTCCAAGGTGAAATTCAAGCACTTTCAAGGTCAATTTTAAAGCCTTTTCCAGCACCTTACACCACCGTAAATTACATAGTCAAAATTATTATTTTGTTTTTTATCACATTAAAAGAGCTAATGCTATAAACAGCCAAAATTGTGTGTCATAATAGCAGAAGGATCAGACATTTAAGCAAAACACAGGTTTTATTTTTCAAAATGTATCAAGTGTCAGAGTGGGAGGATTTGACCAATTGACATGCAGCTGGGTCATGCTGGGTCATTCTGTGTCAAATCAGACAACATCCTGGAAAACAGTTGCTGTGTCCTCCTAGATTTTGCTGTAAGTTTATGCTACTGTCAGTCTTTTCACACTTTTTTCCAAATCTAGGGAATGCCGTACAAACTTGTAATGGTTCAGTCATATTGACATGTTTGTCTTTCACCCTACAAGGTTTGGGCAGCCTATGAATAATACTTTTCATTATATTAATGTCCAAATATTGCTTTCCAGATAATATGATTTTCAAGCTGTAAAACTGAAGCAATTCAAGGTCTGAAAATATGAAGACAGGATTTGAATAGAAATATTTTACAGGCCTTGGTTTTGGGACACATTTGTAAGGAACTCAGCTTTTTGGAAATATTAATAATCAATAATATCTTGTTATTATTAATTATAAATATTTGGGTCAGTTAATTGGAT
This sequence comes from Gila orcuttii, assembly GCA_026230005.1. Classification (NCBI taxonomy): domain Eukaryota; kingdom Metazoa; phylum Chordata; class Actinopteri; order Cypriniformes; family Leuciscidae; genus Gila; species Gila orcuttii. The sequence continues at coordinate 217,816 of JAPDVR010000020.1, read as the reverse complement.
TAACTTGATGTGGCTGAATTAATATTACAATCAATTAATCAGTTCGTCCAACGAACTCTTGATTATTAATTTATTCTAAGAAAAGGGTATCTTCCATGGCCACAGAAGAATAATTATTTCTTCGCATATACCGCACGTTGAGCCAGTAGCAAAAACCGTGATCATAAAGTGACATTGTATTGCAAACAAAGCAGAACCAAATACATATTATGTACAAGTTTTATTAACTAAATATAGATATTTATATGAATATAAATAAACTAAACAACATACACACATGAATACATAAATAGGTTAGTGATAGGATGAAATTGGAAACCGGAAGAGGGTCTATGAGAAGAACCATCAGAATTTCATTTTCACATTTCATTGAATTGAATACTTGCATTTGTAATGGGAACAATTCTTGAAGTTGTTGAAAATTGAAGTCGTTGATGGTTCCGGCAGTGTCAAGTGGAAGTTGGTTGAGCGTTCTCTTTCTCCAGGAACGCATGATTGGTTTGGTCAAGGCCTGGGACTCTGTTGAGGCCACGCCGAGTACCCAGGAGAAGTGAGGAAGTCGGAAGGATGCGTGATTGGAGTCGTTGTTGGTTGGAGTCTTTGTTCCAAAACTCCTGAGATTGTCTTTGGTTCTTTGTGAGAGAGTCTCCTCTCTTTTCCATGAGGCCGGATCTGGTTGGGATCCAGGACTGCTGGAAGGCCTCTTGGCCCCCATGGAGGGGGAGGGGGGGTTTCCCCGTATCACCAGAGAAAGTGTTTGCGGCAGGATGGAAAACCAAGAGAGGGCGGTCACTGTTGCCTGCCTCTGATATAGTCTGAAAAAGAACCAACCCCTAAGGTTTGAATGGACCTATGAGTAAGGTGACATGTCCAAGAGGGGAAGTGGCTCTTAGTTGATTTATGGTCTTTGTCCCCAGCGTGCTTAGACTGTTCATTCAAGCTCAAATAGACATAACAAATTCAAATTGCATTCTAAGAGAAGGTGATGTACATCAAAGTATGTGTCATTAAATGAGGATTAATTAGGTAGGAAGAATGATACAGGTGAAGTTATATTGACCGTTGGGTGGTTGTGCAACCACATACACCCCAATCAAACATACCATGTTGTTATACCTAATAGTACACGAGACAGTAAATCATCACGGTTTCTGTGAGGCATGTTCCTTCATAGATCAGAGTAATACCGCAAAGTTTATTTAATTAAAGATTGTCTCTCTCTCTTGAGCATGTGGCGCATGTGGCCACATTCCTTTGAGGTTGTAAAAGTCTGTTATCAGTCTTAAAGTGTTCTGTAACCGGACACCCGGCTGACAAAGTAACTTCATTTGTGAGGTTAGTTTTGGGGGGGAGTTTCATAGACCTTTATATTGATTAAATATAGTGAATATGAATAATTAGTGTGTGTCTGAATGGTCCAGACCCTACATCCCCCCTTTTCGACCATTGTTGTCCCCCTCAAGGACAACCATGATCGAAGTTGAAAGTGCCGAGAGCTCAGACACACCTTTGTCATAGAAGGCTGGAAGGCCATGGTGGCCTCTGGTTGCTCACGTCGTCTGGAGCGGTGGTCGTTCCACGGCGGTTGATGTGGACAGTAGCCCAGTACAGGTCTCTGCAGCAGGTGTTGGGGCAGAAGGTGCCTTGACTGGGTATCACCTGTCATTCTGGAGTTAGGGTGAAATTGTGGTTCTTGAAGAAGGATGAGGTTTCCAGCTTTGATTCAGGTTTGGCCTCAGCAGGGCAGCGTGTGTCTTGGATCAGAGACTGCAGACCAGCTGAGTTTGAGTAAAGTCATTCTGGAAGACAGTAAACAGCTGTTTCATGGAGTTCACTGTCTGGTTCAGCCGAACGCTGTGGGTGTTGAGAATTACCACAGTTCCCTTCGATGTCTTGCCGATGGACGGCAGGGAGGCACTCTGTGTTGTGAGTTGCCCTTTTAGCTGTGGGATTTCAGTTTGAATTTCAGCCACACGTTGTCTCACGGTGGCTAGGTTCAGTGCGTTGACACTGGACATGCCAATGTTAACAGAGTTCCGACGGCAGCGGCGGTTGTGTCCATCTAGCTCTGCTTGTGTGACAGTTTTTTTTTTCAAGTTGGTTGAGCATGTGTTCGACATTGGCCTCAGCGTGGGCGAGGGTGTGGAATCGAACAGACACTCTCTGGCTGTGGGTCCTGCAGTTGGTGATAAGGAGTCCCGGTTGTTCCTTCGGGACGCTGCCTGATACCGGACCTGGTGAGATGACCGACTGCGGCTGTCCTCTGGTTGGCTGGAGGCACAGGAAGACTAACCACAGCAGCATCCTGGAACAGACAAAGGGGGAGGGAGAGAGAAAGGGAGGAAAGATCTCAGCGACTGTCGTCCTTTGTTGGCTAGGACAGTCTTTCCGCTTCGAGGACGCCGGTATGCCACTTGCTTCGGTGTTCTGGTGCTGCGGTGTGCAGCACAAGATTTGCATACACTGGCATGACCCCCCTTTTGCACTGTGGCACCACAAGCTTTGGCGCAGGGATGTCATCAGGTGCATAACACAGAGTGTTGTCCTGTGAACACAGGGTGAGCTTGTTGATTTCAGTTGTCTTGGGCACCGGTTGTCGGTGGGTGCAGACGGCATTCGTGGGTTGTGGAGGGGTTAGAGGTGGTTTCTCATAGTGTCCATTGGTTTGTCATAGTCTTTGGTAAGCTGGAAGGTTGGGGTCAGGTTAAGCAGAGGCTCTGTGACATTTTGGCACACTTGTGGTGAGAGACTAATACATGACCCTAAAAGTTCAGGACCACTGTTTAATGGGTTCGCTAGATATGTAGCATAAAGTTAGGTGTTTCATGTGTATCTAGCTAGTGATGTGTCTCTTGTATCTTTATCATCTTAGCTGTGGATGTTAGGAGGCTAAGACTTGTGTGGTTCCTAGAGTATTTCCTGGAAAGGGCATAGCCGAGATGAAATAAATGACTTAAGATGGTTCTTATGACTAAATTATTTCTCTGGACTTAAATGGTGGTTCACTACGGCTTGACGAAGTGAAGGATAGGAGGAAAAGGGACAGCTTTCCTATTCAAATTATGCTTATTATCAATCCTCAGGACTATAGTTATGCCCTAGTAATTGTTGAAATTACTTGTGTTGCAGGGTCACAAAAATGAGTGCACTTGTTGAAAATAAACACAATCACAAATAAAGGTGTCTCTGTTTCCTTTCTGGGCCCAATGGGAAATAGAACCACATTTGAACAAGAGAGGAAATGGAATTAAATCATATAGATGACCGAATAGACAAGGGAATAGCTGACTGCTATTATTATCAAAGTGGAAATAAAAAATAAAATAAATAAATAAAGTAAGTAATCAAAACAGCGGTAATGATCTGAATGTGAGAATAATCAGTAGCACTAGTGACTAAACTTTGGATTTGTCTGGACCAACACTCCATAGTGGGTTACAGCGGTTGCGTGTTCAAGACCACACTGTGTGTGTCCCTCCAAAGGTTTAGTCAACATGCTGATGGAAATTCTCATTACTATACAAATTATTCTCTAGCTACACAGTTTACATGTAGTTAAACTTAAGTTTAATTGACAGGGCATCTGCAAATTTAGCCTACAGCGCTCAGCCAGGACTATGCCTACCTAGTGAAGGTGAAATTTAGCTGAGAAGAAATGAAAGTACGGAAAGTTAAGAATTAGAAACCCTAACTGGGGTTAAAGAAAGTATTCTAGAATACCTTGCACTGTGTAAACAAAAGCTGTAATTAAGGCTTCAAGTGAATTATGCTAACTGCTAACTGTAGAAGTTATTATTTAGCTTAGCTTAAGCTGGATGGATGCTAGGTTAGCTTAGCTTAGCCTAAGCTGGATGGACGCTAGGTTAAGTTAGCTTAGCCACCTAGGCTGGTTTGTTAACAAAATGACGTCACGAGTTAGCACTTCCTGTGACAAGTAGTTGTCATGGGAACCAGTGCATGTCAGAACAATTCAACAGTCCATGAAGAATGTCTGCACATTTTAAATGAGTTATGCATGTTTAAACGGGTTAAAAGGGGGCGCCTATACTTTAAGTCTTTCAAGAACTTGATGTTACATTCAGTAAAATGCAAATGTGGTTTGGCATTTGCAAATTTTACTCATGGAACTCTTCTCTTTACTTTACGCAACTTATTCTATTTGTTTACAGAGTAAGGAAATAGATTTGCTGTAAGTCAAAGCTTGTCTAAGCCTATATAGTTACGTCCATCTCATGCATAAATACTGACTTTTCAGCGAGTGAACAGTTTTGATCGCTAGGTAGCTCTCTGCTTGTAGATGCAGCCAAAATTTAGGTGAATTACATCAGTCTAACAATAATTTGTAAGGTCTTTACTTTGTAGAAAGGGGAGCATGACCCAAGTCTACGTGTATATAACACTGTACTGAGATTCCTTCTTCAGAAACAGATTAAGCAATACTGCAATTTGGATTCCTTCAACCAAAGCAGAATAATAAATACCGGTACAGTTTACATGCCGCTGAGATGAGATTCCTTTGTCAAACAGACTTACGCTTTAATGCTGAAATTACCGATACCAGACCTTTTAGACCTTAGACCTTTTTCTTTTTTTATTATTATTTTAAGTAGAGATGTCAATTCCAGCTATCGTTTTATCTGCATTTAGACAAGCCAGCAGCTAGTGATCAAAATGTGTATCGCATATCATGTCCTATTTGGATCGGAATGATCAAATAAGCACTTTTAGGATAACAGTAGTTACGAAGGGGCTCTAGGTCATGCTAGTTTTCTCAGCTCAGGTGGTTTGCTTACTATCTGGCATTAGGGTGACGAATGCCCTATTTGGAGTTTGTATTTCCTGTAACAAGTGATTGTCATGGAAACTAATGTGCAGCAGTGTATATTTCAACCAGCGGGTGGCACAATGTCTGTATGTTTCAAAAAGCAGTGCATAGTCTGTTGGCACGTGAGGCTTACACCTGCATTCAAGCTTTTCTTTACATCAGTAAAAATTAAAATTTTACTAATGCAAACTCTTGCTTCCTTTTGAGCACACATTTTCATCTACTTTAAAAGTTTTATGTCCTATGCTGACTAGGAACTTTGTAGCAGAGTCGTGCATTGTGTTCATGCTGTGTACCTTCTGGTTTTGCAGTTCAGAATCAATGGGGTCTTAGGAACCCTTTCTGAGGAGGCCTTCTGTTTTAGAGGCCTTCTGCATCAGGTCACGCATCGTTGAGTGGGCATTGCGTGGGGGGAGGTGAAAATATGGTGACTAACTGGTTTTGGAGGAAAAGTTTCTTGACGCTGGTGTCCTCCTCCGACACAGGTTCGTTGTAAGTTCCACAGAAAACTCGTTTGGAGTCGGTGGTGGTAGCACAGGCCCTTCTAGGTCTGTCCTGCTTGGTGTCTGGGCAGGGCCCAGCTGGGCTGGATGTGTCCAGATCAGAAGGAGTCTGTCTCGGTGTGCCACACCGGTTGGAGACTGCAGGTGAAAATCAATGTCTCGTAGATTGGCAGGGATGTTTCTGACCTTTCACTTGAGATTGTTGAATGTCACTTCATGTGCCATTTCAGGGTTTGTCTGAGTTACCTTTTCCTCCTGCAGCTGCAGGGGCTCTCAGGCCACTGGCTGGTGAAGTGTTAAGCCGAGGGCTTTGGCTCCCCCCCCCCCCCTTTGTGCAGGGCTAGGGAAGCTTACGCTGCTGATGTGAAGGTCAGCAGGGTACGTCTTTCTTGTGTGGTCCATTTGCCGTGGGTTGGACTGTTGCAGCTCTCTTTGGACCACATGGAGTGCGTCAATAATGTTACAGCATCGCTAAGTCAGTATTCGGACTTCCGCTGCACATTGATGGCTTTAGCTCTCTTTGAGTTCAACCATTTCTTTAAGTTCTTTGAGTGAAACAGTTCTTTACCCGTCGGTTTGCAGGTGCTCAGAGCTGTCGTCCGCCTGAAAACTGATGATCTCTTTCAGTTGCTCTGCTCTGTCAGGGTCCTTGCATCGGTCCTGTGTCCTCTCACGCTGAGCAGGGTTTGTTCTCTGTGGAATTCTGTGGCTGGCAGCATTAGTTCATTTACCTCCTGTTTGAGGCCTGCGGGAGTGCGGCCAAGGAGAAGATGATTCTGGTCAGCTCTTGGTGGCTCAGGCCGGACGTCCGCTTTCGTTGTCGTCTAACTGTTCCTTTCTCTGCCGTGGCAGGTCATTGCCTGCTTCAGGCTGAAGGATGTCCATGACACTGCTCTGCCGGGTCTCCAGGGGGTCCTGGTAGGAGGCAGGGCTGGATGTCTGAGGCCTACTGGCACACTTGTGGGACACGAGATAGAGAGGGCAAAGGCAAATGCAAGTTTCTACTGAGGTGGTGAGCTATGAGCTTACTCATAACAAAATGTTTTGAGTATCCTAGTTGACGTGCTTTAAGCAGCGTCAACTGATGACTGGGCTTTTACATGTCACAACTATCACTCAAAAATGCTGATGGTTCTTCTCACATGTTGTGCTACGAGAGTAACAGATAGAGCAAAACCAAAATACAACAATAGGATGAAACCAGAAAAGAAGAGGAAGAAAGGAGTGTTTTACCTATTTAGATTTAGCTAGGAGACATAGGTAAACAGGAGTCACTTATGGGTTATGCTGCTGTTAGACTAAGCTAGCAGGGACACATCAAACATCTCAAGGTCCAAAAGAAGAAGAAGAAACAACGGGAAGTGTTTCCAGTTCTGTCTGGGGCCTACTGTGCGTTTGTGTTTAGCCGTACTTCATGTACTTAGCTTGGTGCTAAGGAGTGAGGATGGGTAAACACAGACAGGAAGTAGGATATTAATGACCTGTGTAACTCGCTAAGGAAACAACAGTCGCTAGATATTGTAATCCTAAAGAGAGAGAGAAGATGAGGATAGTGACTAGTGATCTAAAATAAGGTAAAGGTAAAGTAAGAACGTCCTTATAGCTCTAAGAAAACTAAAAGGGAAAGGGAAGCTTATCAAGTAATTTAATTAAATTTCAAATTTAGTTAAGCTTTATTTATCTGAATATAAGAATTCAGGCTGAAACAAAAGTAAATAAATAAATTGAAATAAAATCAAAAAATAAAAATTAAACATCGAGTGTTCTCATAGCTCTGGTAACTAGAGTGGAAATTGAATAAGCAAATTGATTTAATTAAATCCCAAATTTAATTAAATTCAACTTAACCGAATAGGAATATTCAGGCTCAACAGGTGTGAAGACACAGAATACGATAGGGGTTGGTTTGGGTCGAAATAAAAGAAACAAATGAAAACCACAGTATCTGGGTTTCAATCTGAAAGCGAGAGAAAGAGAGAGAGAAGAGAGTGGTTTAACCCTCTTATGAGACGTGCTTCGTGAAGCTCTGACACCAGGGTGAATCATTCGGAGTGGGTATCACTGCTAAGGTCACGTGATTTTATTAAACTGGGCTTCGTTACGCATCATAGCTGTTTCGAAATTGTTTTAAATTTCAACGGCTCGTGAACCAGTGTGTATCTGGTCTCTATGTGATCTTGTATCACTTTATAGATTCGTACACATTTAATGACGCATTTGATAAAGGGTCTGATTGACTTTCAAGTCAAGCTTTCATAAAACGAGCCCTACAGTTTACTAGGATATTGTGCCTTGAAAGACACCTCATATTAAACGATATTAGGTAGCTCGCGGATTGCCATTACCTGATTACACCTTTTGATAAAACCTTTGCGATTGGTTTGTAAAAGGTGTTCCGTTGATTTGAGTTTCCGCTACACTTCCACTGTTTTGGCCAGCAGGGGTCGCCAGCGAGGGTGCTTCAAACAAAGAATCATTTGTGACGCAGTTGACTCCTTTGATTCAAAGCCTCGAAGAGCTTTGACTCTCATTACTCGTGTTCAAATCACTCAGTTCAAATCACGCAAAATCTATAGTCTTTGGTTTAAGGTTACACTTTACGCTCTAAAGTGTGTAAGGTTTTTAGGTGGTGCTAAAACTATCACTCGAGGTAGAGGGTTTTACTTGTAAGTTATGCGTGTAAGTTAGGATTGAGGGAGCTATTGGCTACAACCGTCGCTTGTTTACACGAGGGTCTGTGAGATTGGTGCTGTTGTCAGAAAAACTAGATAGGAACGCCTGCTCGCGTTCCGGACGCAATGCCAACCAACAACACAGATCGGCCGGAGCAGCGGACGAGCTGTGCTGAAAGTTTGCACTGAGTCTCTCGCTTAGGCACATGACGTTGCATGTGAGTGACTCTTTCACAAATCAAACAGCACCGTTCTTTCCCAGACAATGGCAAATTAGCCTACTAGTTAGCTAGGCTAGAATTTATACCACTAATTTGACGCGATTGTTTCATATGAGCACTTCTGCGGTTTAATATGAATACAATGAAGTAACGAACAACAAGGCCTTGATTGGTGACTGAGGAGCATCGCTCAGATCACCTTCAAAATGCTGAGAATGGAGTTTTCTTCGTCCATAATCAGATTAATTTGTTCTGGTACCATTTATACGTGCATTTATACCATTTAAATGAGGATTAATTAGGTAGGAAGAATGATACAGGTGAAGTTATATTGACCGTTGGGTGGTTGTGCAACCACATACATACCATGTTGTTATACCTAATAGTACACGAGACAGTAAATCAAATCAGTTTCTGTGAGGCATGTTCCTTCATAGATCAGAGTAATACCGCAAAGTTTATTTAATTAAAGATTGTCTCTCTCTCTTAAGCATGTGGCGCATGTGGCCACATTCCTTTGAGGTCGTAAAAGTCTGTTATCAGTCTTAAAGTGTTCTGTAACCGGACACCCGGCTGACAAAGTAACTTCATTTGTGAGGTTAGTTTTGGGGGAGAGTTTCATAGACCTTTATATTGATTAAATATAGTGAATATGAATAATTAGTGTGTGTCTGAATGGTCCAGACCCTACACATTCTTGATATAGACGAGGTTTGAACAAAATCTGATATAGTGCAACAACTGTAATTCCATTTTAACCCAGAAGACTCTGACAGTGCACAGGCCCTGCCTGATATATAGCCTATATTAACAGAATTTTTTTTTTATTTCATTGTCAAGACATATACATTTATCTACTGGAATAGAGCAGTGTAATATTGCATAAGGCCATCCTCAACCTTACAGTCGGACACTTGTATGACACTCTATCTGACACGATTTCTGTTCAGCAAACGATTGTTATGCACTGGGCTAACGTTAGTTAGTTACTGTTAGTTAGTTACTTTACTGCGTAAAGTGTGAAAGCACCCTCAGTCACTTAGTCTGCGAATTCCTAGCTAGCAGTTACTAGCGTAAACAAATAGGCGCTAACGTGTACAGTAGGCTACTTCAGTTGGCTTACTTGAAAAGTCTAGGGTGCTTCACACTGGCAGTTTAGTTCAGAACGCAACGGGGCACGGTTCGCATGAAACACCACTAATGTGAACGCTGTCGTGCGGCCCCGGGTGCGCACTGGGGTCCCGAGCCCGAGATTGCCTGGAGGAGGCGCTGTGAGTTCGGCTGCACTCGAACTGTGCCGCGGTTCACGTGAATGTGAAAACATAGCGGACTCAAGCATTTAACCCTAAATTTAAGCACTTCTCAAACCTTGAAAAAACAACATCAAAATTCAAGCATTTTCAAGGATTTCAAGCACCCGTACGAACCCTCTGTGTGTGTGTGTGTGTGTGTGTGTGTGTGTGTGTGTGTGTGTGTGTGGCGAGACTCACCCAGGCTGTCGGGGCTGTCGACGGAGAAGCACATGAGGATGACGTCAGTGTCAGGATAGGAGAGCGGCCGAAGCCGATCATAATCCTCCTGTCCCGCCGTATCCCACAGCGCCAGCTCCACCTGGAACACACACACACGCCAGTCACATGACACACGCTCAGACAAACGCCCATCCACATGCCAGTCACATGACACACGCTCAGACAAACGCCCATCCACACGCCAGTCACATGACACACGCTCAGACAAACGCCCATCCACACGCCAGTCACATGACACACGCTCAGACAAACGCCCATCCACACGCCAGTCACATGACACACGCTCAGTCACATGACCCTCAAACACACACTCAGGCACATGACACGCACTCAGGCACATGACACGCACTCAGGCACATGACACGCGCTCAGGCACACGACACGCACTCAGGCACATGACACGCACTCAGGCACATGACAGGCACATGACACGCGCTCAGGCACATGACACGCGCTCAGGCACATGACACGCACTCAGGCACATGACAGGCACATGACACGCGCTCAGGCACATGACACGCGCTCAGGCACATGACACGCACTCAGGCACATGACAGGCACATGACACGCACTCAGGCACATGACACGCACTCAGGCACATGACACGCGCTCAGGCACATGACACGCGCTCAGGCACATGACACGCGCTCAGGCACATGACACGCACTCAGGCACATGACACGCACTCAGGCACATGACACGCACTCAGGCACATGACACGCACTCAGGCACATGACAGGCACATGACGCACTCAGGCACATGACACGCACTCAGGCACATGACACGCACTCAGGCACATGACACGCACTCAGGCACATGACAGGCACATGACACGCGCTCAGGCACATGACACGCACTCAGGCACATGACACGCACTCAGGCACATGACACGCACTCAGGAACATGACACACGCTCAGGCACATGACACGCACTCAGGCACATGACGCGCTCAGGTACATGACACACGCTCAGGCACATGACACGCACTCAGGCACACGACACGCACTCAGGCACATGACACACGCTCAGGAACATGACACACGCTCAGGCACACGACACGCACTCAGGCACATGACACGCACTCAGGCACATGACACGCACTCAGGCACACGACACGCACTCAGGCACACGAGACGCACTCAGGCACATGACACGCACTCAGGCACATGACAGGCACATGACGCACTCAGGCACATGACGCGCTCAGGCACATGACACGCACTCAGGAACATGACACACGCTCAGGCACATGACACACGCTCAGGCACATGACACGCGCTCAGGCACATGACACGCGCTCAGGCACATGACAGGCACTCAGGCACATGACACGCACTCAGGCACATGACAGGCACTCAGGCACATGACACGCACTCAGGCACATGACAGGCACATGACGCACTCAGGCACATGACACGCACTCAGGCACATGACACGCACTCAGGCACATGACAGGCACATGACACGCGCTCAGGCACATGACACGCACTCAGGCACATGACACGCACTCAGGCACATGACACGCACTCAGGAACATGACACACGCTCAGGCACACGAGACGCACTCAGGCACATGACACGCACTCAGGCACATGACGCACTCAGGCACATGACACGCACTCAGGCACATGACGCGCTCAGGCACATGACACGCACTCAGGAACATGACACACGCTCAGGCACATGACACACGCTCAGGCACATGACACGCGCTCAGGCACATGACACGCGCTCAGGCACATGACGCGCTCAGGCACATGACAGGCACTCAGGCACATGACACGCGCTCACTCACACGCCAGTCACATGACGCACGCCAGCGCTGCTCACCTGCTTGCTGTCCACCTCGATGTCAGCCACGTAGTTCTCGAAGACGGTGGGCACGTAGACCTCGGGGAACTGGTCTTTACTGAAGACGATGAGGAGGCAGGTCTTCCCGCACGCGCCATCCCCGACGATCACCAGCTTCTTACGGATCGCCGCCATCTCTGAAAACACACGCGCAGATTAATATCATACGTTCACGTTTCCCTGCGAACCGAACCCATGACCTTGGTGTTGTTAATGCCGTAATCTACAGTTTGAGCTACAGAAATGCCTTTTATTATATTTCATGTTAACTATATATTTATTTATATTTATTTTTTTCAATATTAAACTAATTCAACATTATATACACACACACATATTAACAAAATAACTATATTTATATTCTAACTAAATAGAATGCAGCCTATTACATAAAATTTTATATTTTTGCATCTTGACAATTAACCAGATTTCCTGGTCAAATATGACGTACATTACAGTAAAATAATAAATAAAGTGCAAAAATGGCACGTAAATTAAAGTCACACAATAGCTAGTAAACAGGCTGCTGTTTTTTTTTTACCATGTGAAATATTGTTATTATCATTGTGTAAATGAAATGCGCTGCTGCTCGTTAGGTTTCATGAGATTCACCGTTAAAAAAAATACTGTCATGGAAAAACTAAAAATGAATGAAAACCGCACGGTTAATTCAGTAAAAGTTTAATATGAATGATCAACACGAAGTTGTTTTTAAATGTGTGTTTATTTGCTGCTATCTGACCAGTTTTGAGCACTTTCTTTTCAGGAACAAATGCAGATTTTTACAGCGTAAGGGTGAATATTCTTATTATTATGTCACTCACAGGGATTCGTTTCTCATTTACATAAACATTTTTTGTTTTTGTTTTAAAAGTTTGTATTTATTTTCTATGTGACAAACTGTCGCTGCGAAGCTAACAGCTACATCACCGGAAGTGATCGACTCTTCTCAGTAAAGTCATCATTCAAACCATCGAACATCAAGGACCCGACCGACTCTCTCCGGCAAGTGAAGTTTAATATGAGTCTTGGTCTTTTTTAAAGCTTGGTAAAGCGGGGGGGAAATCTAATTAAACTCGGTCTCACCGTCAGTTTAACTCGGCTCGAGTTTTCCGGGTCGGTTCAGTGCGCGCGCCTGAAGCCAGACACAACCAGAAAAGATGGCGGCTGAACAATCAACCCGTCAAAATAAGAGTCCTCACAGTTCACTTTCCAACAGTTCGTTTATTAAGGGTAAAGAGTTTTCACATTCAAACACAGACAATATATAGTAACGTCTGAAGAATGACAGACAAGGGAGGATTTGATTCTGAACTTTTACTCAGAACGCAGAACAGAAGCGCTGCTCACTATCTCCTTTACTTCCCGCTTAGGAACTCCCCCGCGTTAACCCCTATGGCCGTTTCTCAGGCCCTGTCCCAAATGGCGCACTTCATGCGGACTTTCGGTCTCGTGGACTTGAATTGCGCGTGCTCGCCGAGTCTACGAGTCCGTAGGCCGTCCCATTTAGCATTTTAACACTCTGAAGTGTGCTCAGCAGCGCCCCCATTGTACCCTTGAAGCGGTCTTCCGCGAAGCCCGCATAGATGCAGGCTCCACGCACTTTAACTACCCAGGAATCCTTGCGAAATGCCAATCAGAAAACGGATGGGAGGAGATTTCGCTCACGGACTGTAAACATGGCTTTATGATATAGGCGTACATTTTACCAGTTGTTACTTACAGTTTATACAAACATTATCGACCAGTGGTTGATATATCAAACATTATAATAGCGTGTTAAATAATACGATCGCATTATGATTCATTACATAAATAGAACCGAATGTCATGGCTTTACTGAGTCATATAAACGTAGTATGAATATTGAAACCTATACATTTTTCTTAAACTCATTTACATTTTAATTTTGTGTTAAAATTGAACATTATGTATTATTATGTACAACTGTATTGATCATTTACATAACCATGACATCTATTCTAATGCCCAGGTGGCATATACAATTATAGAACTGTAAAAGCAGGCTGTGTAGTTCACATGGACATAAGATTTGGGAAAATAAAATAAGTCCTGTTCTCGATGCTAAAGACTGTAATTTTTTTAAATGATATTTGTGATATTTTTCTAATAAAGGGACTGATGAGATGACCTTTAAGTTTATTCAGCTTCTGAGCTGAGACCTTCTTCCTGTTTCCGGCGTGACGATCGAGTCTGTCCCAAAAATACCTCTCAATGCGCCCTCGCGGACTCGCGCTAAGGGCCCTATAGGTCTGCACTACATGACGTCACCAAAGTGTGGACTCTGAGGAAGTCCACAAGTCCGGAGTGTGCCATTTGGGACAGGGCCAAAGTTCACATCTAGCCAAGTCCAGTTCAAATCCCCGGACACAGTTGCCAACTCTCGCGAGACAAATAAGCAACTGTAGCTTCAAAAACAAGCCCAAAACAAGCCCAATATTATTAGATTATTTAGTTTCAGCATTATCATTTATTTTTTATTACCAATAAATGAGCCTGCAACATATTAAACTGAAACCACTCCTTTATTAGAAAAGGACAAACGGATTAGGAAAAAAAGGATTTAAAAAAAGGTTTGGAGAGATGGAAAAGGACAAAAAGACAATCAGGAAAAGACAGGGATATGTAACACACACACATTATATATATATATATATATATATATATATATATATATATATATATATATATATTTTTTTTTTTTTTTATCTTAATATAATAAATTTGACCCATATGTATCTTATGTTAGTATAGACTAGTTTTTTTTTTTTTTTTTTTTTATTAAAGCCTGTGATAATTAATATATTACAAAAACATTGTAAAAATTACAAATTTACCTTACAAAAGAAGGTCATCCCTCTTCTCCCCTGCACTGTCCATCATCTCCCCAACGTCTATCATTGGATTACAGTGTCGCGCGCGCGGCTGCTGCACGTTGAACGGGATTTTTCTCCATTAAGGGGCGGATTCGGCGGAATGTTTTGACGAATTACGCCACAGCACTTATACAATTGAACTGATTGGCTATGGCTGTGAGCAGACAGTGTCAATCAATGTATTGGAGATTGAGAAAACGGCAATCGTGACCATAGATGTAAAGAAAACAAAGTTGCTTGTCAGATTTTCCTAACAAGCAACCATATTTTTTTAATAAGCCCAAAAAAACGCAACCCGCAACCCGTGCTTTTTTAACGCGACTTACAAAAAAAAAAAAAGCTATAAAGATAGCACCTATTTGAAAAATTTATCTGACGCTTTCGGAGTTGTAAGATCCAGGCGATCACCGGGTGTTCAACGCTCATTAACCCCGACTGGAACAGCTTTTCCTCGGCTAGTGCTTCTGACGTGTGCCGCTGTATCTGGTGTCTCTAGTCTAGTGGATAAACATGAAGTATATTCGTCTTGTGTCGATCTTTGGTCTTACTCATTAATCTATATTTGTTCCATGGCAAATCGTTTTGGCTGAGGGCAAAGTGAAGTTTCATAACTTTATATATTTAGGCTATTTAACTTTACCTTTGTAGCCTAATTGTTTGCTTAATTTCTCATTGTAAGTTAGCTTCTTATACCTTTATACTGGATATTATTGATCAGTAAAAATGACATTTAACAAAAAGAGACAGGGTTGTTTTTTTATTTGATATACTTTAAAATAGATATATATTTTTTATATTTATTTTAACATTCTCTTCGCTATATGTAAAATAAAATGACACAACCCTGTCTCTCTTTGACAAATGGCAATACAAATCAAGAATGTTTCATATTTTTTAAATAAAATAAAAAAGAAGCAGGGTTGTGTTTTAATATTTCATGTTGTTATAAATATGCAGTGAAGATAATTAATGTACACGTAGCCTGAACCACAATTGTGTGGCCATTTAGGCTAATATGTTTAAGATTTTTTTTTTATGAAAAGAGGCAGAGTGGTGTTTTCTAAAATATTTCGTTTTATTGTTGACGAAAAGAGGCAGAGTTGTAGCATATTTCGTTTGATTGTTGCCTAAAATATACAATTTCGTATGGTATTTCATCACTCAATTCACTTCTGAGAACATTTGATGCGAGAAATCAACTGTGAAGATTTTAAATATTGGCATTTTTACGAAAATGTATGGCGAGTCGTAAATGTTTGAGTTCTGTATGAGGGTATTGCGCAATACCCGCAAGAACACATCGTCTCAAACTGTCAGCAGCGTTCTGTGTGCTCGTCACCTTGCAAGTTCATTCTTCCAAGAACAACTAGCAAGAGCGTTCTCCCCAAGATCACAAGTCCGTTCTTTGCATTCTTGGTTTTGAGAAACACCCTATAACTGCCGGTGTGGTGAAGTGTTAGGGCCCAGCTTAGGACCCAAGCAATCCGATTGGTTCAAAGCACGTTTTATGGGTAATCGCATCAGTTCCTGGTTACGTTATAACGAGTCATTCATGTCTTTTAACTTATATGTTTCATATACTATAACCGAAGCTATAGATTGTGAATTTAAACATTTCTCGTTCTTAGTGTTTTTTAGTTAGCTTACGTAGTAGCATAGCATGCAAGTATCCGATGAGCGTGCTTGCTGAGCTTTACCTGAGCTTATACTGCCTTAACGTATTCACAGTAATTAGTAATGAAATTATAATTATGTCCTTATTTTTATCATAATAATTAGCGCAATATGTTGAACAAATTTTGTTATTAAAAGAACCATGTAGTTATAACAGATTTATATATAAATAATAGGGGTGTAACGGTACACAAAAATCACGGTTCGGTACGTACCTCGGTTTTAAAGTCACGGTTCGGTACGTTTTCAATACAGCAAAAAGAAAGAAATGCCAGAGAAATTTCCTATTTGTTAAAAGAAAAAATATTTTTTAAAATAAGTGTGAGTTTATTGAGTTACTAAGTGCATAGATTTTTCACATTCAAACACAGAGACAATATATCAAGTCACGTCTCCTTCATTTATACAGAGCTTTTAACAATATGGACTGTTTCAAAGCAGCTTTACAGTGATAATAGGAAATTAAAGTAACAGAGATTGTTTTGGCTTTACAGCAGATCTAGATTAAAGTTATTGTCCAGCTAAAGTTAGTTTTGATTGATTCACTTCCATTGCAAAGATCATTAGTTATTAACTTAGGGGCCGCTAACACGACACCTTTTTAACTGAAAACATAAAAGTTTTAATGTGTTCTGGCCACACGACAACAGTGTTTGGAGGCTCGAGAATGCAAGCTTTGAAACAGGTTCCAAGGTGCAGGTTTTGAAAAATTATGAAAAACAAAACGTGAATCCATGAAAATGCTGACGGCGTGCACATGCATATTACGTGTTTATGTGCGTTTGAATATATATGTGCGCAGGCGCGTAGTCTTTCTTTACAAACATAGAGTTTGTAAGCAGCACTATTAGCTTAACTAGAATTCAGAGTTTTTGACGTCTGATTGCTTGCTGTCGTCCGCCGGGTCCGCGCTCGCACACACCATCCTCGCTTTGACCTTCTTGTTGGAGGAGATGATGAGGAACGGGCTGAGAGAGGCGTAGCATGAGGAGAAGAACACCCTCATGTCGGCCACCACCGCCGGCACCTGCGCCACCGTTAGCATGTAGATCCAGATGATGTTATCGATGCCGAAGAACACCGCGTACAGAACCACTAGCATCAACACAGTCTTAGCGGCGCGTGTCTCTTTGCCCTGCGAGCGCCGTATGCCCTTCAGCTTCCGGCCGTGGCGGTACAGGAGCACCAGGAGGAACCCGCTGGAGCCTAGCATCACGCCCACGAACGCGAAGTCGCGCACCGACACGGCCACCCCGTTCGCCACGTAGGACAGGTTATCGCGGAAGTCCACGTGGCAGAAGCCCAGGTTGAGGGTGAACGGCGGGACGGTGCCATTGCGCGGCGCTACGGAGAAGAAGGGTGCGGCGATGCAGACGGCCATGTTGAGGACCCAGAGCGCAGCGAAGCCAGGGAGTAGTAGCCGCGGGAGTCGAGGCTTGAGGCGGGAGAGCAGCGGGCCGGCCGCGGGGGCGACGCTAGCCGCCTGGAACACGCTCAGCATGCAGGTCAGGCACACGGACAGTGCGCGCGACACGCGGTACAGGTATATGACCGCCTTGCAGCCGGCGTCGGCTAGCAGGTTCCTCACGCCGAACACGCTCAGGGTCTGCGGGACGCCGCGGGTTAGCAGCAGAAGCAGGTCCGCGAACGCCAGGTGGCACAGGATAGCGTCCGCGGGTGTTAGCCGAGACTCGCTTAGAAGCATGTGTGCGTACGCTAGCAGCACCAGCGCGTTCGCTAGGATCCCCAGACCCGTCTGCAGCAGGAACGACACGCCTTTGATGGTCACGCACAGGTCCATGGAGCCGCTTAGAGATCGTCTGCGTCGCGGCTCAATATAAAGCCCAATATATAGCCTCGTCTACACCCGCGGGAGCGACTCAAACCCACGGCAGAGGCGAGAGAGAGCTAGTGAAGAAGAGAAGAGAAGTGTCCAGCTGGGGCGCGTCCTAACGACTCCAGGGGCCGGTTGTATAAACACAGCCATTATGTTAAGACAGTGTCTTAAGTTCTAGTGTGACCCACTAGCACTCAGTAAGGGGCAGTCAGTCTTAGTTTTCGGTATCAAATTAGGCTAATCTATGTTTTTATAAAACTGATTTAAAAAAGCTACAAAGTGTCTTATAGAAAAATGTGATGTCTAACTTGTCAGACTAGTCTTCGAGGTTTGTGCACCCGGCCCCAGGGATCAGGACACAGCCCAGATCAATGCTTCTGCTTTTCTCAGTTTGTGTTTTTCACCTTAAAATATAATTAATGTCACATTTACCTAATCGTTTCATTGTTTCTGCCCCATTTAACCTTGTATTTGAATAAATAAGATTATTATGACACAACAATTTACTTACCAGTGAAAGTTCACGTTTCAATAAGGAGCCTAACTAATGTAAAGTTCAAATGTTAATAAAATAAGAACAAATAAACAGTAATTGCATTAGATATCTGGTAACACTTTATTTTACAGTGTCCTTGTTACATATGTTACATGTATTTACTATAGTAATATAAATAAATTATGCATAATTACATGCAACTAACCCTCAACCAAACCCTAACCCTATAGTAAGTACATGTTAATTAATATTACTCAGTACTTAAATACAATATATAATTGTTTTGCTGAAATGTTTCACAAATGAAGATTTGGTTACACTTTATTTTAAGGTGTCCGTGTTACAGTGTAATTATATATTTAAGTATTGAGTAATATTAATTAACAACATGTACTTACTATAGGGTTAGTGTAGGATTAGGGTTTGGTTTAGGGTTAGTTGCATGTAATTATGCATAATTTACTCTTATTACTATAGTAAATACATATAATATATTTATAACAAGAACACTGTAAAATAAAGTGTTACAGAAGATTCTAAGATTCTTCATGTCATTCTTGTGTATTTTTGTGTATTTCATTTGTCTGTGTTTCTCATTTCGTTAATGATCAATCTATTTCCATGTTTAACGGCCTGACAGTGTGTGTGAGGAATGAAGTGTGTGTGGTTTGTGAGGAATGAAGTGTGTGTGTTGTTTATCCTGTAATTGAGAGTCCTCAGGAGATAATTAGACAACATTAAGCTAATGAGGAGCTGTGGGACGACAGGTCTGGGCTGGTCTGTTTTCTTCCCATCATTCCCTCCGGAGAGGGATGCAGCCCGACACACGCTGTACACACGGTACACGCGTGTTTAACATCATCCCCTGAGGACTGATCACACACACACTATTCGTTAAACCTGTTGCACACACACACTGTTCGTTAAGGGTTATTAGCATAACAGATGCCCTCGTTTCTGGATGGCTCAGCTGAACTGCATTGTTTTTGCATCTTTGATTCTATAATTTTTTCCGTTTATCATTGTGAATCGGCTTTGAAACGATAAGAAGTGCTGGGATACAAAGTCCCAAAACTGCTCCCAGAAATAAAGACAAGAGAAGAGATGGACATGAAGTTTTTAGCATAATATATAAAGCAAGGATTATAAAAAAGGCAATAACAGCCAAATAAATAAACTAAATAATGGAAATGTGGGATAACATGGGTAAAGAAAGGAACGTTACATGAAGGAACATTTAATGAAATCCACATGAAAGCCTCCACTCGTCACACAGGCCTTTGATTCGATTAGCAGCTTCAAGTTTTACATTTCCCGTTAAGGTTATGAACAAACGTTCTACTTTTAAAGCGAAAGCGAAAGTGACACGTGATGGCCAAGTATGGTAACCCATACTTGGAATTTGACCTCTGCATTTAACCCATCCAAGTAAGTGCACACACATTAGGAGCAGAGTAGTGAGTAGTGAACACACACGCACTGCAAACGTGGATACACACACCCGGAGCAGCGGGCAGCCTTGAGTGGCGCCCGGGGAGCGATTGGGGGTTAGTGCCTTGCTCAAGGACACCTCAGTCATATTCCTGCCAGTGCTGGAATCGAACCAGCAACCTTTGGGTCACCAGTCCAACTCTGTTACCATTAGGCCATGACAGCAAGGTTATAAGGTTAACCTTGTAACCTTGTAAGGTTAATACGACGTTCATTCAAAGTTATTTGGTTTTTAATACTGTTCTCACACAAAAACATTATTTATACATCAACTGCAGAGTTGAATGACAGTAATGTTTTTGATGTTTTCCAGTCTCTACAGAGACAGCACTTGTAGAAGTTTTAAATGATGTTTTAAAGGCTACTGCCTCGGGTGACTCTGCTGTACTGGTGCTTTTAGATTTAAGTGCTGCATTCCATACTGTTGACCATGATGTCCTGCTTTCTCCAGGGGCGTAGGAACCATTATACGTGGGGGGGACATGTCCCCCCCACATTTCAAAATCTAAGTTTTGTCCCCCCCACTATTTCCCAATGTAAGATTTTATTTTGCATTGCCTGCCTATCTCTGCCAATTTCGGAGTCTCCCAATAAATCCATTCTGCAACTTTTAAATACATAATTCAATTTTTAAAAACAGCCGTATTCTTCAGCTGCTTATGTCGTCAGTCGACCATGATCGCGCACCGCTCGCGCATGCGTATCTAGGTGACACGGATAAATGTACGCATCAATATGTTCCTGGGAGATCCGTAGTTGCACGGGATGTGGAAGCGCGCAAAAGTTCCAGAAATGGACAAAAAGTGCCCTAGCCTTGAATGACAAGGTAAGGAAAATAAGACTAAACCAAAATTAAATAACCAAGACTTGGTTGATATTTTTCTCAGGAGATGTTTTGAGCATTTTACTTCAGACACCGGATTATCAGCAAACTGCCAAGAGAACTGCTAGCTGGCTACTCAAAATAAACTAGCAAACTATTCAGTCAGCATATTTGTGTTTGATCTGTGTGAATTACTTGAAATATAAGACTTGCTAGACCTACTTTTAGCTACCAAGCAACCTTTCCACAAGGGATAGATTGATTTTATTTTTTAGTATTTTATAGTTAATGGAAATCAAATCAACCATTTATTTGAGTTAATCAGTACATGACTGATTAACAGTAATGTAAATGCTAAATGCCCTAATACATGTTGATACTACAACAATGCAAAGTAGCCTATATGGACTTAACCTTGCAGTTTTTCACATATCATGTAAGACTCAATTTATCCATTTCTTTGCACAAAACTCTCCAGAAAGTGTCATTTAATGATTTATTTTTCAAAATAAATTTTATTTATTTTTCCCCTAGCATTTACTGTCCCCCCCAGGTTCAGAATTGCTCCTACGCCCCTGGCTTTCTCTCTAAGTTGGTTTCAGTCATACCTTAAAATTAGAAGCTTCTCGATCAATATAGGCATTTGTCATTCGGGTGTGGTCCCCCAGATTTGTGGGGTCCCCCAAGGCTCTATTGTGGCCCCTTTATTGTTTTCACTCTATATGCTTCATTTAGGCTCTATTTTTGAAAAGCATGGCTTGTATTATCATTGCTATGCAGATGATACACAACTTTATTTGCCCCTGAAGCTCAAAAATGGCTTGGACTCGATCAGTGCCTGTCTTTCCGATTTTAAAGACTGGATGTCGTTAAATTTTTAAAATCTAAATGAGAGTAAAACAGAGATCATTTTGTTTGGCCCAAACATTTCTCATTTAAATTCTGGTGTCTTATCTTCAGCTAAATCGTGTGTAAAAAAACTTGGGCGTCTTATTTGATAGTGCACTTTAATTTGATAAGCATATCAATTTAGTGGTCAAATCAAGTTTTTACCAACTAAGAGCACTGGCTAAAGTGAAGAGTTTTCTTTCTTTTAAGCACTTTGAAACTGCGATTCATGCTTTTATTTCATGCGTTCATGACATCAAGGCTAGATTATTGTAATGCTATTATGGGTGGTTGCCCTGGACGCTTAATACATAAACTACAGGTGGTCCAAAATGCAGCCGCTAGAGTTCTTACCAGAACCAGGAAGTATGACCATATTAGCCCGGTTCTTTCAACACTGCATTGGCTCCCTATTAAACATTGTATAAATTTTAAAATATTGCTGATTACTTACAAAGCACTAAATGGTTTAGCTCCCCTGTACTTGAGCGAGCTCTTAACGCATTATAGTCCTTCACGTCTATTGCGATCTCAAAATTCTGGCTAGTTGATAATACCTAGAATATCTAAATCGACTGCTGGCGGTAGATCCTTTTCCTATTTAGCACCAAAACTCTGGAACAATCTTCCTAACATTGTCCGGGAAGCAGACACAGTCTGTCAGTTCAAATCTAGACTAAAAACACATCTCTTTGGCTTAGCATACACATAACACATTATAGATTGCTATAATTCAATGTTAGGCTGCATAGTTTAGATCAGCCGGAACCGGGAACACTTCCCATAAATCCTGATGTACTATGTACATCATAAGGAGGATGGTGTCTACGCTAATATTAGTCTCTCTGTTTATCCCGAGGTTTACCGCAAACTGCCGGATCCAGGCCATATCCAGATCTGATGAAGGACCTGCGCCTGGACACGACGACAACGCATCCCTGAAGTGCCAGCCTCATCAACCCTGTGAAGGCCTCATGGACACCTCAACTCGTCTCCATACCGGCCCGATGACTCCGACCCAACCAGATGAACTGGATAAATATTGTGAAAGTTCTGATCCCATCTGACCTCTGACCTGTAATGCTGCCTGAATCATAATCATACACTGTTCGTTCATTGGCCAGAGGAGGACTGAGACTGAGCCTGGGTTCTCCCAAGGTTTATTTCTCCATCCTGTCACTGATGGAGTTTTGGTTCCTTGCCACTGTCGCCTTTTCGCCTTTCTTCGCCTTTGTCGCCATTGGCTTTTGGCTTGCTTAGTTGGGGACATTTTGTACTATTACAACATTATTTTCCTGTTATCTCTGTAAAGCTGCTTTGAAACAATCTGTATTGTAAAAAGCGCTATTTAAATAAAGGTGACTTGACTTGACTTTACTTGACTATTTCTTCTAGAATTGACTATTGTAACTCCTTGTATTTGGGAATAAACAATTTTTCCTTAGCTAGGTTACAAATGGTCCAAAATGCGGCTGCAAGACTCTTAACCGGTGTTGGCAAACGCAAATATATTACTCCTGTTTTAAAGGGATACTTCAGCTCTGGGAAGATGAACGTGTATTTAATAGTGGTCATTTATATAGTAGAAATGTGAAATTATTTTTGAAATTGAAGCATTCTAGACTGAGAAAAGGCAGAAAATGTATTTTTTACTCATGTGGCTGAAAGACAACAACTCCCAGAATGCACTTGCTTTGCTGCCCTTACGAGGCCAGGCCACTCCCTAACCACACCTACCGGTTACAGGCGGCAGTATCCGAAAAATTTCTCCACACATTCTCTAGGCTAATACATACTCTAGTAACAGTAAAGGTTTATAAAAAGAACCACAACCAATGTGAGTTTTAACTTTTAATTAAAAAAATAATTAATATTAACACTTTTACACTCAAAGCTCTTCCAGTGCTTCAGCTGTTTCCTTATTCACAGTATTGCCCGTCAGGAGTTAGATATCTCCGTCTGATATCCTGGACAACACAGGTGGGCAAAACGAGACGATAGCCTTTACTATGTCTCTCGCCTTGCAGGACCCATTCCATAAAGTGACGGTAGGCTGTTAGGCGTCGGCGATATTGTCTACAAAACAGTAATGTTAAGCACAACGTTAGCAATGCGAACTATTCGCACATACAGTATGCTAGCATTGATGTAAATATAACAACAATAGCTCAACTGACTACGCGTGAAGAACATTGTGATAATGCCGAGTGTCCAAACTCTGTTCATTACGTCTTAGTAAAAAAGAGAAAAACAAACCAAATACTCACTTTGGCTTTGGCTGGTGTTTCCAATTTATCTCGTCCAGAAGAAAATGGCATCGCTGAAATTCTGTTTCCACAGGCGCACAGCTAGAGCACTGACACCACCAGTCCGCCCCAGCTGGAGTCTGGCCGGGCTTGAGTCAGGTCTTGTTCCTCCATCTCCCCAACTGTTCATCGCTGTATTGCGGCTCGTACAGGTAGCCGCGAGCATCAGATTCTTGCAACAGATATTCGAAATCCCCTTCTGCCATTTCAACTTCAAAACTCGTAAATCGTGACGAAATTAGACTACTATCCAAACTTTCTACACAGAGCAAGAGCCTGTTAGCTTAGCTTCTACAGAAAGATGGCTGACACTATCTTTACTTTCTGTGAGTGAGATCCCGACCCATATGGGCGTGGTGAAAACATGCGGAACTAGCTACTAGTACTGGCTGTAGTTTTAAGCCTCTGGCCCAAACATTTTTCCCAGACTAAAAATACATAAATCTCTCATATCAGGGGGATATGAGGGGGGGAAGCACGGTAATTCGAAAATACTACTGGTTTTCTACTGATACAAAGCTTAATGCTAAATCCTGAAGTATCCCTTTAATGTCTTTACATTGGCTCCCAGTCCGCTGTAGAATAGACTTTACAGTGCTTCTGCTTGTTTTTAAATGTTTACATGGCCTCGCCCCCTCTTACCTTTCAGACTTGTTGTCTGCCAACCAGAGTTTGTGAACTGTTCCAAAGTCAAAATTAAAATCTAGGGGTGACCGAGCTTTTTCCAGAGCCACACCTAAACTTTGGAATAGTTTACCAATTCATATTAGAACTGCACCAACATTACATATTTTTAAATTTAAATTAAAAACACATCTTTTCACTGTAGCCTATAACTTGTGATGTCCCTTGTTGTCTGTTGTTGTTTTATTTTAGTTGTATTAATTGTTTTTGGATTTAGAACATTATATAGCACATTGGTCAACTGTGATTGTTTTTAATTGTGCTTTATGAATAAATTGCGATTGAGATACATCGTTCATGGAGTGTTACTTTTCAGAAATGTTTTAGCTGGACGTTCGTCTAACGTTTTTTTTTAAATGTTACTCGTTTCAGAACATTCAAAAGTAACATTCCATAATGTTTGAAGAATGATACAATGGAACATTCCTTTAAAGGTGCAGTGTGTAAGTTTTAGTGGCATCTAGTGGTGAGGTTGTGAACTGCACCCAACAGAAGTTACGCCGACAGGAAGTGATGTCATCATCTGAGACAGCAGAGAGTAGCCAGTTAAATAATGAGGTTTCTTTACAAAGATAAATTAAGAAATTATGTTTACTTAATTATTCAGTAAAATTATATGTTATTGCGAATAATATTGTTACTTGTTCATCATTGTGTCAGTTTTTTATTCGCTGACTTTAGCAGCTTCTTTATATGAGGAACAACATAGTGAGGAAACGCATTTGTCCGTTCAGGGCCACCGTAGAAACATGTGGATGTAAGGAGACCCGCGGTGTGTGTAGATAGAAACCGCTCATTCTAAGATAATAAACACATAACGCTTCATTAAGTAAGGTCTTTATACACCACTGAAAACATAGGAATGTATATGATATTGCATTTCTGTCAACAGATCCTCCTTAATATTACACAATGCACCTTTAACGTTCACATAACCAAGAAGAAACATTTAAACCCCTGAAAGGTTTAGGGAGCATTCAGAAAGAAGGTTTTCATTGCTTAATGTGCGCTAGAGCTGCTGTAATAGTGTTGAGTTGTTCCACTCGTCAGTGACAAACTCGCTCAGCTGCACATCATTGGTGTAATTGATCTGAGACTGAAGGCACTGGACCGTCCCGAACATCAGCGTCCCACGGCTCAAACTCGACTATAAACCAGAACAGATCTCTGCAGTGTTCAGAAGAGTGTGTGTGTGTGTGTGTGTGTGTGTGATGGACGCGAGCGCTCTGACGCGAGGTCTGCTCTTCCTCTCTCTTACGGTGACCGGAGTCCCAGGGAACATCGCTGTGATCTTCGCCTTCCTCTCGCTGGCGTATCAGGAGCGTCTCTCGCCGGCTGACGCCATCGTGCTGCACCTAGCGATTGCTAACCTGGCTAACCTGTCGGTGCGCAGCGTGCTGGAGGTGCTAGCTTCCTTCTCCGTGTACGTGTTCGATGACAGTGGCTGCAAGGCCGTGATCTTCCTCTACCGCACCTCCAGGTCTCTGTCCATCTGGCTGACCTTCGTGCTGAGCGCGTACCAGTGCCTGAGCGTGTCTCCGCCGGGGTCCCGCCGCGCTAGCGCTCGCGCTCTGCTGGGCCGCTCGCTGTGTGTGGTGTTCCTGGCGCTGTGGCTAATCAACGGCTCGATGAGCGCGGCTCCACTGCTGTTCGCCGTCTCAGCGCGAAACGACTCCAAGCTCTCGCCGAACGCCATCAACGTGGAGTTCTGTTTCCTGAGCTTCCCGTCGAGGCTAGCACGGGACGCTAACGGCGCGGTGCAGGTGGGGAGAGACGTGGTGCCGATGGCGCTGATGACGGGTGCTAGCATTCTGCTCCTAGCATTCCTGCGGCGCCGGCGGGCCACGGCTCGTACCGGGTCATTAGCGGAGCGGCGCGCGGCTCTCGGCGTGATCACGCTAGTCTCGCTGTACCTGCTCTTCTACGGCGTGGACAACGGCCTGTGGGTTTATACGCTCAGCGTGCCTCAGACGCTCGGCTCCTCGCTAATCTCCGACCTCAGGATCTTCTTCTCCTCGCTCTACGCCGCCGTCAGTCCCATCGTCATCATCGTCTCCAACACAAGAGTTAGCCAGAGAGCCGGAGACGCTCTGAGACGCTGCTAACGTCTGCTAACATGTTGGTGCATTTCTCAGATCACAGCTGTGATTCTCAAAACTACCTGTTCAACCTCCACATCATAATAACTACATCCCAGCAAGCAATTTTGCGTTTAAAAGACGTCTAATAGCGTCAAACACAGCCCAGACGTCTAGGCTGAAACAAGGCTGAATTTGGGCTGTCAGTGAAAATGTTATAGACGTCTAACCAGAGCCCAAGAATAGACTAGTCATCAATTAGATAACAAAGAAATGAAATAGTAAAGAAATGAAACCAAACGTCTTGTAATCACTGTTGACTTTGATGGAATACATGATGGAATATCATCCAAGTTATTTTGGCAATAAAGACGTAATCAAAGTCAAGGTTATTTTGTCTAGAAGTGTGTCACTCACGGCCGGACTACAGACGGAGAGATGACGGATGTTGCTTGCTCTTTGTGTCCTGAATTGATGATTTCTGCATTTCACTACTGAAGGGGAATGTAAATCATTAGATCAACCATTTCTCTAAAAGAGCTCAGATGTGCATCTCATCTCTTCATCTGGGAAGAATATAAACTGAGTTAATTCTGAACAACGTCTCCAGCCGGTAAGAAGAAGAGTAAAGATGTGAGATGAAGAGTACAGAGGAAAACTGAGGAAGAGATTATAGAGATGTTTCTGATGAAGGGCCACGGTTGTGGATCATGTTCTCAGTCATGACCTTATGACCTCGTGACCTTATTACCTCATGACTTCGTAACCTTATGACCTCGTGACCTTATGGCGGGTCGAAAGGTGCAGCTGAATGTGTGTCCTCAATGTGCATATATTCCAGACTGATTTCCAAATAATTTTATTTGTGATCCAGACTTCACAGACACACACACAAAAACACACACACACACACACACACACACACACACACACACACACACACACACACACACACACACACACACACACACACACACATGTCTGGTTCGCTATCTTTGTGGGGACTCTCCATAGGCGTAATGGTTTTTATACTGTAGAAACTATATATTCTGTCCCCTTACACTGCCCCTATCCCTAAACCTACCCATCACAGGAGACATTCTGCATTTTTACATTTTCAAAAAACATTACTTAGTGTGATTTATACGCTGTTTTCCTCATGGGGACCGCTGACTGGTCCCCACAATGTAGGTGATCTCAGGTTTTACTATACTTGTGGGGACATTTGGTCCCCACAATGTAATATAAACATGAGCACACACACACACACACACATATCTGGACACATCTCAACACTTGAAGCATGAGTCAGAATCTGCTTCCAGACACCCTGATAATAAAGCATATCATTTTAATGTATGAATCTAAAGTTCTTATGTTGAGTCTACAGTTCGAGTTGATAAAAGGCACTTTCACACAGTAATGCTGAACAGAATGAATCCAGTGTTTCATGTTGTGTATTTGTGTGTATAATCATCTTCAGCTTCACACTCTTAAAAATTAAGATTCTTTACATCTGTGGTTCCATGGAGAACATTTAACAAAAGATTCTTTATCGTGGAAAAAAGGTCTTTAAATTATTAAAATGTTCTTCACTCTCTCCATTTGCTGTGAAAATCTCATACGGGTTGTCCACTCAAATATATGAAATATAGCCTAGCTCAACGCTCAAACCAGGTGTAATCGATGCTTTATTACTCAATACAACACCTGATGATAGATCCACAGAGCAGCTCAAACCTCCTGACACACGAGCGCTAGCTCCCCCTGCTGGACACTCCAGGAACAGCAGCTGCGCTTTCAAGTCAGGTCGTTTTTATTTGCATAGCGCTTTAAAAAGCAGCAAATCTTGCCTTAATGTCTTAATACATTCATTAATATTTGTTCACAGATAAATTCTGCACAGGGTCAATGGCTTTCACATGGAGTGGTTAGAAAGAAGCATATTGTCTGAGTTTGATTTAATGGATCCCAGTGGCGACGCTTTTTATTTTAGTTGTAGTAGAAGGATTTATCCATTTTATCGCAGCTCATCACTACCCATTTTGCTTATGTCAGTAGTAAAAAAAAAATATATATATATATATATCAGTCCAAAAATGTCCAATGTACTAACTACAATTAAGGCATTAAACTTCTTTCATAGGCTGAGCAGATTCCTGAATAACAACAAATGATCAATGTAACACAAATTTCTTAATTTAGACAAGCTTAACAGATCGTGAGAGGCAGAGTTGTTTATGCCTAACTACGTGGAAGCATAGTTACATTTGTTTGACGTCACGGTAATGTTCCTTGTTGAAATATATTAAAAAATAATATAAAAAAATGTAAAAGCTATAAGAACAGTGGCTGCGTTTAAGGACTTGGCAATTAATCTGGATTAAAAAGACTGAAGGAACTTAATCTGGACTGAAGGACTCTGTTGTATTATGTTATGACAATGACAATAATTGTTGTTGATGCTTTTTTGTTTTTTGTTGTTGTTGTGTTCTTTTACGAGCATTTAATAAAAAAAAATAAAAAAATAAAAACAAAAAAATAATAAAATACCTGGTGTTTTTTTTAATTCTCTTTATTTCTCTTTATTTCTTTACATTATTCAAGCATGTATTGTTTGTTATTCTACCCTGGCATTAATAATAATAATAATAATAATAATAATAATAGAAGTTAAATAAAATAAAACATAAAATATTAAAAATGTGAACTGAATTATGGATAAATGGATTGCGTAGACACGCCCACCTGCGCGCGATTCATGCTGCGTCCCAATTCGCATACTATCCGTCCTAAATAGTGTGCGAAAATAGAATTAGTACGTCCCAAATCGTAGTATGTTGAAATGAGTGTTCCAAAGATACCCGGATGGTCTACTATTTCCGGTCAGAATCCGAAGTGCAGATCGATCAAGGGTGTAATCCATCAGCCGGAAGTTGAAGCTGCCTCCGGGAGCCGCCATTGTAGCTGGCTATCACCTGCTGTTAGCATCCCAATGACTCCCATTCATTTTGGCGTCACTTTGACAGCGAATAACTTTACATCTGAGGCGTCCAAAGACTTCATTTGTCCATTATTTATTTCTAAAGAAACACGACAATGTATAAAAGGCTCCATTACTTTGTATCTTACGTTATGGCCCCGTAGAAGCCATTCTTGTAAAAATAGGCTAAAAATTGCGTCATAAACACGCGACTTTATGTCGCACAATAGAGACATTACCGTATAGACAGCAGGAGAAGCTCGCACAGTCTCGCAGGCAGTCTTTTACTGTCTAAAGTCAGCCCATGGCATAGATAGACAGAGTCCATAAAAGCAACGCGACAAAATATTTAAACAACGTTTTTGAGGAATTGGAAATAATTCGATATGTGGCAAGTGAATACATATGAAGTAACATTTATCCACGAACTTTAAATTATTTATCTACTACTACACCTACGGGGGACGGGGAAATTAATTATCAGGAATTTATACAGGCAATGGAAGAAGAAAAAAAAACATCTCAATGTGTATCGCGGTTAACGTTGTTTCTTTATTTATTTACAGATCTACGCTTGAAAATGAATTTGATCCCGTTCGGAAGCCATATGTACAAAATGCCTACATAACGTGAAATAAAGAAAAACGGTTTTGTTCAAGTGTTTGTGACCATGATTTATTAGCCAAAACTACATGATTTAACACCTAGCTCACAATTCTTTATATATTGGAATATTATATGGTCATATTGGTAATATTGAATGGATACGAAAATGACTCGAGGGGACAGTATTTTATAGTATGGTTCCTGGGCTCATACTAAGAAGTATTTTTTGGATGGGTTATTATTCTGTTTGATGTAGAAGGAAACGAAAAAGAAGGGAAAAAATTATTTGCATATGTGTCTATATTTGAATCATTTTTAATAATTTTGGAAGATTGTGCCGTAGCCTACATGCATTTATTTATCTGTTATTTTTTTATTGTATTATGTGTGTGTGTGTGTGTGTGTGTGTGTGTACTAGCCAAATATTTAAATCTAATGGATATATACATAAACATGTTCAAAATAAACTAACTAAAATGACTAGAACTGCAGATAGGCTACTCAAACGATTACAATCCTAAAGTAGGCTATTTTAAAGTCGATTTTAGCCACTTCTTTTATCATGTCATATTGTAATTATATAGCGTAATATGTTATATTAATTAATTATTATAATTATTAATAGTATTGTAATATATTAATAAACATTATATTATGTTTTTACAATACTAAACTATTTGATTTCCAAAACACACACACACACATCAATGTGAGTTTACTCTTTACTCTGATGCGTCATTGACCGTTCGAGATTAGCTTGCTTGCGCCTGCTAGTCAAAGCCCTTATTTCTGGAGAGCCGTGATACTTCGACCTTGGAAACTTCTGATCATCATTCAAGACAAGTATTGTGTTATAGGTGGTATTTTGTTAATTCAGTGTGATAACTTTTTGTTGGCTTTTTTCTTTTCTTTTTCTCACCCGGTGATTTCATCTTCCCTTTTACTTCAATTTACTTGTTGCTAGTATATTGTCCCTCGCGCGAAAATGTCTTGCTGTGTTGCATACATGTGTTCTAAGAGACAAGTCTCTTCCAAGTTAAGCTTTTTCAGGTAAGTTAAGTCCACAGTCTCCAGCAGTATAATGCATTATTTTAGTATTTTACGCATACTAAATGTGGCTAAAAAAAAGATGCACGTAGTCCTCGACAGCTGACAGACATCTAGGTGACTTAAGACATGCGGGTGAAAGAAAAAAAATATTTGCAAGATGAAATAATCATGTTTATTTTCTAAAATCAAAATAAAGCTGAACACCTCAATATTGCAATAAATCAAAGTCGACACAACAGCCTTTAATGTCTACAAACTCTCAGTTAAGGTCAAGTGCACAAAAAGACTATTAGTAAACCAACATCCCTCAAAAAGGCCATGTCAATATAGAGGACATATAAAATAGTGTTAATTAAAATTAACTAGTCAAAGGCTACTTGCACTGGATGTGCTGGTTTCGGCCTCATCAGCTGCTGCAGTCTTGGCACAGCTACTAGAAGATTTACAACTGTCAGTCAGGTTCCTCACGTGACATCTACGTCATCAAGCTCAGTTTGAGCCTGCGCAGAACGCTTGGCTATCAGGAAGTGAGTGCCCATGTTTGGCTTCAACTCTCTCCGTTGAAATCAACGGGGTCGCTGTGTCCATTTCTTTTACTGTCTATGGCTGTGTCCGAAATCTCCATTCAAACCACTACTCCCTAACCCCTATGTAGGGGGTAGGGAGTAGAGCACTATATAGTGAGCTCACCAGCATAATAGAAACACCACTTTCGGACACTACTCGATCGTCTCTCGGCGCCGTTGATTACGTCATTACTGTCGCACTATTTAAACGCGCCATCATCTGTCAGCTGGTGCCGAGCCAGCTCTGGGCTAAATAGTTTTTTTTTTTATAAATACATTACATTATATTGAGCTTATTTCTCCAAAATTGTCCAATTAAAAGTCATTTCTGGCCGTTTCTGTTATAATGCGTTACTCAACACATGATTATAACTTATAAACATAAATAAAATTAATACACATATTTCATATATTTTCATTTTCGCGCCACACCGTTTTCTCTTACCTGTCGACATTAGGAAAAAAATTTTGCATGATTTGTGCGTAATGGGGCAATACGTGCTTACAAAAAATTTATACATGTCTGACAAAATTGTAGAACTACTACATATAAGTTAAACGAGAAAGAACATAACTTACATATGTATGACAAATTCGTATTGTCGCGCTGCTCTTCTTGACGTCCATCCGCAATTTTTACGATCAGCGCAATGCATGATGGTATGTAGGGCTTGGGTTAGTGACCATCGGTTGTACACTACTTTTCAAAATGCATTCTGGGATACATTGAGTGGACTATACAGGGTATAATAATCATCACTATACATTCGGACAGCACTACAAAATGGCGAGCTCACTATATAGTCCACTATATAGTGAGTAGTGGGAGATTTCGGACACAGCATATGAGATCGATGTGCACTGTAACGGCTAATATTGCCCACAACCCATCGCGCGTTGGACGATGATTCGGTTAGAACTACAAACACGAGTGAAAAGTGTTAAAAAACTACAGACATGGAGGACGCGCGAGTCCGGCGGTTATGTAGAGAGGTTTAGATAAAGAGGTTTGAGTGATTAATCATCAGTATCTAACCTGACGAAAATGTATTTATTCAATGTTGTCTACATTATATTGCATCTGCAGCAGCATTGTGAACTTTTGTAAAGATATGTTTAGCCATTACCTTTTAAATGCATCATTATTCAAATTGCAAACACATGAGGAGAGTCTCCGCCACGACTGGCAGATGAACGTGCTCTCCGAAACGGTAGGAAATCAAATTAGATTGAATGGAGGATTTTAACTGTGACAAGATGATTGACAGGGCAGTTTACGGTGACAGGATGCTCGCGACAGATCTGTCCGTTAAAGATGACGTGATAGTATGTCCCAAAGCTTGCCTACTCTTTTGCTACACACTCAAAAGTATGTACTTTTTCTTCACAAAAAGAGTACATACTTTTAGGTCGTAGTATAAGTAGGCGAATTGGGACGCAGCATCACATCTCTCCGGATTCGCGCCCTTCGGTCTGAGGGGATTCTGCGAGAACGGTCACAGAAGGACTAGCGCCAACGAAAATGCAGTGGCGGCAAAGGGGTGGCAAGGTATTATTTTGGGGCGTCAATATACAAAGTGTTCAATTACACTGAAAATTAATTATTTTCCACAAAATGTATAGGTTGTTTGGGTTGGTTGGGGAAAATTGACAGACACAAACACTTAAAGGAGTCATGGTGTTCATTTGTTTCTTTTAATGGCTGCAGTGAATATATTAACTGCATTTTATAAATTATTAAAAATTATAATAAAAAAATAATAAAAAAATTATTAAAGCATTAACACACAAACCACCGTTTGTGTTATAACATAAAAGCAAGCAGATACTACGTGCATGGTTTGGCATGGCTGAATGTTCATCGCGATCTCACACATCTCTGTTATTATCAATGAAGCTGACTGCACAATGAATCTTTCATAATATATACACTTTGTTTGTTATAATTAGAGGATTTGCCAGCAAACAGAATTCAGCTCTGAAAAAAAAAAGTCAGTTTTGAGCGGTGAGGGGAGTCTATCTTAAATACTTCTGATTGGCCATTGCGTTCAAGATATCAACACATATGTCTGTGATTGGCTACATCTCTCAACGCTGCAAACATGTTATAAAAAGAAACTCTGGCCTGTAAATCGTTTCTATTTTGTTTTAGTTGTACTTGTTGCTTTTATGCAACAGATGAATAAAAATGTATTCGTTTTTATATGTTTTATTCATAGATATTTATAGTTTTTGGGAGTTAACTAGAATAACCCCTTAAGTGCTATTTAGTTTGTTTAGTAAAATAACAAATTGTAATCTGCCGCTATAAAGAAAATCAAATCAAATTTAATTGACCTTCAAGGGGGCGGGGCGAGCCGTTAGGAAGGCGGGGCGCCCCCCTTATATAATGGTAGGGGAAACACTGTGTTATGTTAAGTGCTAATAAATTGTATGTCTACACAAACTTACTTAAGTACTTCTGTACATCTCTACAGTCACATCTACTATCTCCACGGTGGTTTTATTAAGATTAGTTCAATATGCTGCATTACATGTGCCAATATGAATAAGCCTACCTGTTTGTGATTGTTGCTGAACATTTGCTAACGACATGTTTTAAGCATCTTCACGCAGGCGTGACAGTCAGTCAGTTTCACGAGACTAGTAATGCTCATTTAAGTATTAATGCTAAGCACTACAGTGCAACGTCTCCCTTACTTCCCGTTAAAACAGTACTTCGTTTAATTTAATACCAATAAAAGCCGTACATACATACCAGCAAAACGCTCTTCATCGATCCTTCTTTTTCTTCTTTTCTATCATGGCGGATTGCAAGCAACTTTAAGGTGCATACCGCCACCTACTGTTCATGAGTGTGTAGTAACATTGTTTCACATCTATTAAATTCTATTTTTTAATTTTGTATTCTTAAGATAAATAAATAATGCTTTCCTTAATCTATAAATATCCTTTATATTTCCTTTATTTCCCAATAATCCTTTAAGACTCCATTCTTGGCCTGACCTTTCAACTACTCTTCTCAATTTCTCCCTTTCAGGTTCATATGTTTTACAGTTCATCAATACGTGTTCTACATTTTCTATCTCTCTACATCCTTCACATTTATCATTATTTTTCCTCCCTATTAAATATAAACTGTCATTTAAATAAGTATGACCTACTCTTAATCTGAACATTATTATTTCTTCCCTTCGGTTTCTCTCATTAATATTTCTATTTAATACTGACTTTTGTACTTTATATAATCTTCTTCCTTTTTTATCTTCATTCCACCTTTTTTGCCAATTTTCAATTTCTTTCCTCTTAATAAATGATTTTCCTTCCCCTTTCCATAAAGGAATTGTAATTGTTATTGCCTCCTCTAAAGCCCTTTTTGCTAATTTATCTGCCTTTTCATTTCCTTTTACCCCTTCATGTGCTGGTACCCAACAAAACCAAATATCAATGCCACCCCTGTATAATCTAAATAAACTGTGCTGAATTTCTAATACTAAATCTTTCCTATTATTTCCTTCTCCCTGAATACTTTCTAAAACTGCTTTGGAATCCGTGCATACCAACACCCTGTCTGGTCTGACCTCCTCAACCCTTCTTCGATCCTGTGTGCCGTGCCGCGTTATGTTTTGTTTTGGAGCCGTTTGGAGCACGAACGAAGGAGGAGCTGCGTGTCAGCTTAACCAATGAAAAGTCTAGCAGCAACAGCACGCGCTGCACGCGTAAGGATGCATTGAGATTTGGGAAATGTTCGTAAAAATCAAACAATGTAATGTTTTCAGCGGGGTGGCAAGGACTTCGTCTGGGGTGGCAATTGCCACCCCAACTAGCCCTCTGGCTTCGCCACTGCGAAAATGTTAATTTAATCGGAAAACATACTCATGGATAACAAAAGTTCGTGCTTGAAGACTAGTTGAAAGAGTAATCGGGTCTGCTTCCACGTGACGACGACAAATCAACACAGAAGTTTTGCTCAGAAACGTGAGGTAAATTTTACTTTTTTTAAAATTCCGTTTGCAAAATGATATCACATGAAAGTGACCTCAGAGAATCAGACGTCTTCACAATATTTTTCATGGTCTGTGCGTTTTCTTGAGTTTGTATACAAGGGTCATAACCCAACTGCAGATTCATTATAGTATTTAACGTTACTGCAGCTGAGGACAGTGTCAGTTCACAGGCCATTACATATTTTCATTAAAGTTCCTTATCTAAAAATATACAATGATGTCTTAATTTATTTGTGATAGGATGAGTTACTGGGTTGTAAACCCGTGATAGGGGACACCTTCATGTTTGGTTGTTTAACTTTCAGTTAAACAATTTTGTGGATCCTTTTGTGAGGATCCTTCTTCAGAGAAGAACAGCTCATAAAATACTATATTATTGCAAGTGTTTTTGAGTTCTATGAGTTTTTGTGGATGTAGCCTATCTGGTGCTCCTGGGCTGTCTTACGTGGTTGCGAAGGCTTTGCTAGGTAATTTAGTGAAATCATCAAGTGAAAGGCAAGTAAATAAATGATACTTAATACAAATATTAACAGCCTACACCAAACAAGTGATGATGATTATAAATGTAAGTTTGGTTATCATATTGTCCCTTGACTGAAATCTAATGATCATTGACATGCCAGCTTTTCAGTCGTCCTTGAGTTATTGTATTTTTAATCTGAAAAAGATTCTTTATATTTTCATGTTCACTTCAGTGCTGTATGTTATTGGTAAATTAATTGAACTGTGGTCATTCTAATACGTCCGAATAATAGCTTAAAATCCTAGGCATTAGTAATGGAGTGAATGAACACAGTTTGAGTGTGTGTTATTACGAAGGGATGCCTTGGACATTGGAAAGTTTTGGACTAATAATATAATTACAAGGGTGATGTATGACAGCTCTTTTAGTGTACTTGGGAACTTGAAATCTATTAAAAACAGTCTTTAACCATCTGGTTAATAACTTTAACTAGGTTCCTGCATTCAAATAGAGATGCAGCGATACAATAATTATTTGAGTTATGTTTTATAACAAGTAAATGGCTGATACTACTAAGTGAAATTAGGCATCAGAGTGTAATAATGTACAGAATGACAGATAGAGAAATATTCTAAAGGACTTAATACCGTTATTCTCCTGTTTTATTATGATTTGTTTTGTTACAGACGCTTCTCACCCCCGTACGGTGGAACGCTTGATAAAAACGCAACAGCAAGAAGATTTCAGGTTTACCTTTACTGTCACTAAATTACATACAGACATCTCACAAGCAATTCATATTGTATGATGACTTGCTACGTTGTCTGGATGTGATCCCTCATTCCTCAGCTTCTTTGCTCTGAAAACAAGAACATAAGAGTTAT
This sequence comes from Gila orcuttii, assembly GCA_026230005.1. NCBI lineage: Eukaryota > Metazoa > Chordata > Actinopteri > Cypriniformes > Leuciscidae > Gila > Gila orcuttii. Next base: position 180,477 of record JAPDVR010000020.1, on the reverse strand, counting down.
TATTACAGTCAATGCGTGAGTTTCATGCAGAGCTCCTCTGTCCTGCTCCTGTACAGTTTAGATCCGTCTCCAACTCCTAAAACACACCTAATCAGGGTTTGGAAGTAAACGCTGATCTCCAGGAGCAGGACTAAAACGTTTAATCCACAGTGGCAGAACGAGTTATTTTATTCACTGAAGCTGCATGGACAGACGCTTTCACACACTTTTTACAGGGATGGATGGAAAGGTGAGCTCAAACTTCTGTTTACATCCAAACTGCTCTTAATCTTGAAAATGACTGATGTGACGTGCTTAAAACGTTTAGATGAATTCGGCTTTATTGTCATTTAGGGCTGTACGATATGACGATATATATCAGATGGACGATATAAAAAGTCTATCGTTTCATATTATGCTCTATCGTTTATATCGTGGTGTCGCTAAAAAGATTGTTTACATTAAAACATTGCAAAACTTTTTCATCATTTGGATGACTGCATCTTACACGCACGCGGCCATGGGGATGCAGACAGAAAGGTGAATAACACGGCGAGTGACGGAGACAGAACCGGCTGACCCGAGCAGGACCAGCAGAACCCCGAGCCGGTCCTGAACGCGGGGCTACCGCTGTAGATGAACATGGACAGGTTAAATTTCTATATGTTTGGTTGACTGTTATATTTTGATAATGAACATGCTGCGATGTCAAGTTAGCTAGAATGTGTGCGCGTAAGGCGGCGGCGCGATCACAGGAATTTTTGTCCTTCTGAGGAACCGTTACTCCGTAATTTATGGTCATACGGATAGAGGCAAGAAATGATTCAAAACTGTAAAGCTTTTGTAAAATGCAGAAAACAAGCACGATCCGTTTTCTGCCGTCTCAGTTTCCTTTTTGTGAACTTTGGACCCCATCACATGAACCGAAGCTCAGCAAAATGTTTCCTTTAGTTTTGTTAATCTGTAATTATTTAAGGGAATGCAGAATCCTTGACAACATTCAAAAGACAGCTGAAAACTCATGTCTTCCGTGAGCACTTAACATAGAAGAAAAAAAAAAAAAATTCTTTTCCTTTAAATCCTCCCTTGTCTGGCCTATGTTATTTTGAGCACTTCTTGCGTTGTTTTTGCCTCTTCACGATGACTTGACTTGTCTTTAGTCCTCAGTTGTAAGTCGCTTTGGATAAAAGCGTCTGGTAAATATAATAAAAATATAAAAAATAATCACATATGAATGAGTAAATTTTTAAGTGTATACTTAATATATACTCAATATATATATATCATCTATTCTTTTAGTTAATATATACTACAAGAAAGTAGTGTCCATGTGGTAAATCTATATATATATATTTATAAACTATTAATTGATTGAATTTACAGAAAAGGTACTATATCGTGATATCGTTATCGGGATATGAGATTTTGGTCATATCGCCCAGCCCTATTGTCATTAGACTATGCAGACTATTTATTATAATCGTTTCATTTATTTATCATAAGTGATTTAAAGTGGTAGGATCAGAGTGAATATGACAAGTACAGCAGTAAACCTATAGTTAGCGAGGATCAGTCACAGTGAAAGTGAGCTGTTTAATTAATAATGACACTACAGTGCTTCCACACAAATAGTGCATAAATACTTAAAATACTACTTTAATTGTTTTAAACATTTTATCTCTATATTCACATTGCTAGTGATATACGTTTTTTTGGTTAAAATTACATATTTGCTTGTTATCTGAGTTCATAAAGTGGTGTTCTAAATCTTTTGTCTTCATTAATTGATTAATCTTGGTTGTAACTCCTTTTTCCATCAGCAGTTATTAACTAAAGAAGGCATGTATTGAGTAACACATGAATTGCTTCTGTGAATACTTATATTATGTCTTTCGTGTCAGCTCACGGGCAATCTGTTCGGAGGAAAAACCCCAGCATGCAGCAGTTGTAACTGATGCCATCCTGAATATGCTGATTAAGGCTTCGAAAGGACAGTCAGCGTGGGAAACACTCTTTCCTGGAGGACATGATTCACAAAAATGATGGAGATTAAGTACGGGATTCTTCCCATAAAGTCAGGAGCAGAAATGTGAATTCACTCTATCTATTTTCTAAAGGCATCTTGTTTTATTGATCTTATTGTGAAAGATTCATCCATGCATATGTTCCTTTTTTATTTTTTGACCACATAATTTTTAATCAAAATATCATCTCTCTCTTCTCTCCGGTGACATGTGCAGGACTTCTCCAATCATTTAGTGCTCTTACACACATCTGCCTCCTTTTGTCAGTGCAACGCCTGCATATGAACATCAAATCAACAACCGATGTACAGAACGAAATCCCTACCCAAGGTCACAATACTCTGCTTCTGATTCAACATGATTTTATCTGCTGACATATGGACATACGTATCCACTAAAGTCTACCTTACAGTAGAATACCATTACACAAGAGAATGAGTGGAAGATGATGTCTGTCTGCCTCACCAACAATCCACTCAAAGACAGACAAGCATCTTACAATTGTTGGAGGAAACTGCAGCCAAGTTTGAAATCAGAACACAATTATGAAATGAAGACGTGCGCTCTGTGTGATAAGCTGATTACTCTGTTCACCTAAAACCAGAACGCACACCATATATGATGTAGTGTAGTGTATTTTATGATATCTGACCTGATAACATTCGCGGTGAAAAAATATGTGCGCTTCACACGTCTAGTGTGAAATGGGCCTGTTTGTGGTTTTCTTTTGCTTACTTTTAATTTGGTTATCCATTCAATTTCTGCTGTTTGTGAAATTTAAATTATAATAAAAATATGCTGGCAAAATTTTGGTTTCTGATTATTAGAAAAAATATTCAACAGTTTTATCAATTGTCAATATTATATATCATTCATTGTAACCCTAATTCAGTCCATTTCAATATGGTGCAGTGCTCAGATTCTTATTTCAGCAAGATTAGAGTGAATCGGCAAGAAAAGTCGTAGGTGGTCATTCATTCAGTCAGCCCTGTTTTCTTTTAATCGGTGTGTTAGCCTGCCCGATCACAGTCGAGTTGTTTGAATCAGCTTATGGGGCTAATTAAACAAACAACTTTGCTGTTTGCAGCTGTTGTACTGTCCAACAGTTATCATGGTCGTATAGGTTTGACTGTTACCTTTCCAACTTCACGGCTCTTGGCCCTCAGCTTGTTGACCTGGGACTCTGCGATGTCAGCGCGCTCCTGAGCCTCCTCCAGCTCATGCTGCACCTTCCTGTACCTGGACAGGTGAGTGTTGGCCTGCTCCTCCTGTTACGATTACACAAGATATTCAACCCATTTCATAGCAGTGCATTCATGGCACTGGACTTTCTTGTCAATATTAAAACTTCACGCTCAAGATTTGATATTATACTTACAGCTTCTTCAGACTGGCGCTTGTAGGCCTTCACTTTCAGCTGCAGCTTGTCTACCAGATCCTGCAGTCGAGTCACGTTCTTCTTGTCTTCCTCAGTCTTTGGGTGTAAATATTGGTCATGGTCTTAGTTAAACTGTATATTGTAAAATGTGATAAATTTCTAATTCTAGTAGTTTTACCTGGTAGGTAAGTTCCTTCACTCTCCTCTCGTATTTGCGCACTCCTTTCACAGCGTCTGCTCCTCGTCTCTGCTCGGCTTCAACTTCAGACTCTAACTCACGCACCTTCAGTATAGAGTTATTGTTTTGCTTGTCAAATCTCTGCCACGACCAGTACATCTAAGAATGAGTTTTGTTAAGCTCCTGGGGCCTCATTTATAAAACTGTGCGTAGGATCCTTACTAAAAGTGTACGTGCGCCAGAAAGCCAAAAATGACGCACGCAAAAAAATATTCAGACTTATAAAACCGTGCGTACGCCAGAACCTGCGCAGAATTCACTTTATAAATCCCAGTTAGCGGAAGATTGTGCGCACATGCGTCTCCTCCCCGAAACAACCATATATGGAGCTTACAACGCCTAGTTTGACTATGCATCCTCATCTGCATATCATTTGCATATGATTATTCATCCACGTGATAACATGTTTAACGGTACAAGACATTAGGAGAATATGAAATACGGATTTGCTGTCACTTTAGTTACATTAATAAAAATCATTTAGTAGCCTATCCTTGCCTTGTTTTTGAATAAATAAATCAAATAGTGTAAAATACATTTCAGAGAAAGTTTTTCTCAATCTTTCCCACTGGCCAAAGAGTATTTTTATTTGATTTATATTTTTAATGGAAACAGATAAACCTTGTTGTGCATTATTTGCACGAAACTATTTTCTCAGACAATCTGCTATTATCATGATAAGCAATTATCTATGTAGATAAAACATTAAAACACAGCATGCCAAAGGAAAAGTGTTCGAAAACATTGCATCCACAACAAATATTTCTATTTATTCAAGATAAAAAATGTTGTAACTTCTCAGTAATGATTTCATGTAATTTAAGTGTTTAACTCCATTAATCAGAATGGCATATTTAATCTAAATGTTTACATCAGAATTAAAATATAGTTTAAATCATTCTTTTATTTATTTAAACTGTTATTGTGAACATGCACTGTATTTATGATTAGAACTTATAATGAAGATACGGTTTTAGATATGCGTCAGTTTCACTACACGGCACAACGCGCTCGCTGGTGCGGACATTTACGAAGGGATGGATGTTTGCTTCATGTGATAGGCTTGGTGAGTGAAATTATATTTGTATTATCTTTCTGTATATAATTTTCTTTAGATTTTCTGTCCAAAAGTGACCAAAAAGACATGTAACTCCAGCTCACCATCGGTGTTGCCAAACTGCTCCATCTCCAAAATGTTCGTACGCATGGGTCAGAGTTTGCGTGCCGGTGCGCACATTTTCCCGTCAAGTTTGTTTTTATAAATCACAACTTGTGCGTCGTAAGTGGCGTACGCTTCTTTCAGGGCCTGTTTTGCGCGTACGCAATGGTTATAAATGAGGCCCCTGAACACTCAAATTTACCCTGGACTCCAGTTTCTGGAGCTGTTTCTTTCCACCCTTCATGGCCAGACTTTCAGCCTCATCCAGACGGTGCTGCAGGTCTTTGACAGTCACCTCCAGGTTCTTCTTCATCCTCTCCAGGTGAGCACTGGTGTCCTGCTCCTTCTTCAGCTCCTCAGCCATCATGGCAGCCTGAAATATAAGACAATTTAAGTGAACTAACCAATATAGATGGGCAGTTGTGGCCTAATGGTTAGAGAGTCGGACTTGTAACCCGAAAGTCGAGGGTTTGATTGTCAATACTGGCAGGTAATGACTGAGGTACCCTTCAGCAAGGCACATAACCCCTAATCGCTCTCTGGGTGCCACAACAAAAAATAGCTGATCACTGCTCCTGATGTGTGTGCACTAACTCTAACTTGGATTGGTTAAATACAGAGGACAAATTTCGAGTATGGGTTACCATACTTGGTCTTCACTTCACTTCATAGCTTAAAATACCTTCTATGAATATTCCCTTTGTTACCACATGAACCTAAACATAAAGTCATATAACTGTTTAAATTAGGATAGAGAAGCAGAATGTAAACTCTCACATCAGTGATGGCCTTCTTGGCCTTCTCCTCTGCATTTCTGGCCTCCTGGACTGAATCTTCCACCTCACCTTGAACCTGGATCAGATCAGTCTCAAGCTTCTTCTTGGTGTTAATAAGACTTGTATTCTGTGGGATGTAAGCAGTTAGTTTAGTCTTCATTTTTATATGAAAGTTTATCATGTGTCCTGAATTTGTTACAAGTATTTAGTCATTTTTTTGTACTTGTGAGTGCAGCAGTCCCACACGCTCGCTGGCATCAACCAGCTCTTGCTCCGCCACTTTGCGGCCTCTCTCTGTTTGCTCCAGTGCAGCTCTCAGCTCCTCAATCTCTGCTTGCATCAGGTTATTCCTGCGCTCCACCATGGCCACCTGCTCCTTCATGTCCTCCTGTCCTCTGAGAGCTTCATCAAGGTGCAGTTGGGCATCCTGTGGCAACATTCTTTCTTTGTTAGTTCTCTTGCTTTGGTTCATATATCATATACATTTTGTCAAACATTCAATGCTTAATGCATTTCCACATTCTACAGAAAGATACCTTGAGTTGGCCTTGGATGTTCCTGAGCTGTTTCTGGGCCTCGGCAGCCTGGCGGTTGGCATGACTCAGCTGGATCTCCATCTCATTCAGATCTCCCTCCATCTTCTTTTTGACTCTCAGGGCATCATTTCTGCTCCTGACCTCAGCGTCCAGTGTGCTCTGCATGGACTCGATCACTCTTTGGCTGTTCCTCTTGATCTGTTCCATCTCCTCATCCTTCTCAGCAATCTTCCTGTCAATCTCGCTCTTCACCTGGTTTAGCTCCAGCTGCACACGAAGAATCTTGGACTCTTCATGCTCCAGGGTGGCCTGATGGATAGTTAAAGTAAGAATTAAATCAACCTGGTAGAAAAATTGTGTAATGTTCACCATGTTAGAATAGTATTTTTCCATGGTTTGACAGTTTTAAATAACAATACTTCAGCTTCTTCAAGCGCAGTCTGGATCTCTGTTTTCTCAGACTCCACTGTCTTCTTTGCCTTTTCCAGTTCATGAATCGTCTTTCCAGTCTCTCCAAGCTGCTCAGTGAGGTCAGAAATCTCCTCTAAAGGGTTTAAAAAGCAGAAATGTAAAAATTTCTTTAAATGCATCTCTTTTTTTAGTCCCTGGTGAACAAATAAAAGTTGCATTACGTTGCAGATTCTTGTTCTCCCTCTTCAGTGTCTCGAGGTGGTCAAGAGCTTCCTCGTAGGAGTTCTTCATTTTGAAAAGCTCAGTGCTGAGAGAACGAGCTTCTTTCTGCGCACCTTCTAGTTCAGCCTGACTTTCCTCATACTTCTGTTTCCACTCTGCTAGCACCTGAAAATGAAACAAATGTAGTCATTGTGAATTACCTAAGTTCATCAGTGTTTAGGTTTTTAGGTTATCCATGTCTTTCTTACCTTGTCAAAGTTTCTCTGCTTCTTGTCAAGGTTGGCTGCCAATGCATTTGCCCTCTCCACATCAATCATGAGATCCTCTACTTCACCCTGCAGTCTCTGTTTGGTCTTTTCCAGAGAGGCACACTTTGAGTTCACCGCCTCAATTGATTCTTCAGCATCCTGCAGACGCTGGGCCAGCTTTTTCCTGAGGGAAGTGATATGAAATTATGAAATCTTATAATATTTTTCATATTAATGTAGGAAGACCTTTTCCATTGATGTATTTACTTGGATTCCTCAAGCTCCTCAGTTCGCTGGATGGCATCAGTCTCATATTTGGTTCTCCACTGAGCCACTTCACTGTTGGCCTTAGACATTCCACGCTGGAGTTCAGCTTTGGCCTCCTGCTCTTCCTCAAACTGCTCTCTGAGCAAATCACAGTCATGGCGGGCAGACTGAACTGCATGGGCCAGAGCGTTCTTGGCCTTGAAGTCAAAATGTTTCCTTTTATTGTACACCGCTATGTTCATAGTTATTCACGGTACTTGGTAACAGAAAATAGTAGCATTTTTGTAGGTACATACCTTGACCTCTTCTTCAATATGTCTTTTGAGTTCCTCAATCTGCTGAGTATAAGCTTGTTTGCCTCTTGTCAATTGAGAAACAAGAGCTTCTTTCTCCTCCAATTGACGCCCAAATTCCCCTAGTATGAGACAATAGGTAATTTATCTTTATACATTTACATTTAGTCATTTAGCAGACGCTTTTATCCAAAGCGACTTACAACTGAGGACTAAAGCAAGCGAGTCATCGTGAAGAGGGAAGAACAACGCAAGAAGTGCTCAAAATACAAAGTTCAGGCATTGCTCAGAGTAGCAAAAGCCAAACAAGGGAAGATTTAAAAGGGAAGGAAAGATTTAAAAGAGAAGGAATTTTTATTTTATTATTATTTTTTTTTATGTTAAGTACTAACATTTATACTTACATTTATAAGTGTCCACAAGAGCTGTATCATGTCAGTATTGGGTTTTTGCATCACAGGTTTTTGCTCTGTTCTATAATTGTATGCATGGTGTATTCAATGTGTGTGGGGTATATTTAGTTTATTTACGTACCATTTTCAGTTTGCAGCCTTGCCCTCTGTCCATTTAAATCATTAAGTTGGCGTACAAACTCATCATTTTTGGTTTTTAGCTCACTTGTTTGGTCTTCTAATGTCCGGCACATCTTTTCAAGGTTTGCCTACATGAATTATAAAAAGTTTTAAAACTTTTTGACCTCTTTGTGGTTTGTTCTTTTGGCAATTATTTATATTTCAAGCTGCTAAAGTTAAAGTAGTTTTGTAAAACTAAATCTTCACTTGAAGTTTTCCCAATAGTATACCTTTGCTTTAGCCACAGCCTCCATGTTACTTGTCAAGTCATCAATCTCCATCTTGTATTCACTCTTCTCCTTCTCCAGCTTCTGTTTGACCCGCTGAAGGTTGTCGATCTGTTCTCCGAGCTCAGCCACACTGTCCGCCTGCTTCTTTCGGAGAGCTGCAGCCGTTGCTTCATGCTGCAAGGTGGACTCTTCTAGATCACGACGCAACTTCTGAAATTCAGCTTCACGCTTCTTGTTCATCTCAATCTGGGCAGAAGTGGCACCACCAGCTTCCTCAAGCCTCTCACTGATCTCTTCAAGTTCCCTGGAGAGATCAGCTCTCTGCTTCTCCACTTTAGCACGAGCAGCTCGCTCGGCCTCAATTTCCTCTTCCAGCTCCTCAATACGGGCCTAAATAAATAAATAAAAAATTATGCAGTGGTATTGGCAACGTGGGTTTTTTCAGCTCTGCAACTACTTCACAGTTTCACATAGAAAATATTAGGGTTAGGGTTACCTGAAGTTCTTTGATTTTCTTCTGAAGCTGTGCTCCCAAAGACTGTTCATCCTCAATCTTGCTGAGAAACTGACTTATCTCAAACTCTTTCCTGTTTTTAAAGTATTGTTTTTTAAAAAGTGCATAATACTTACTTTTTGTTAAATGTGTAATTGTGTAGAGACTGATGTCCACTCACTTTTTGATCTTCTCTTCTGATTGCTGTTTGTCATTCTCCAGGTCCATTAGGGACTCCTGGGCCAGTTTCAGATCACCTTCAAGCTTTCTCTTGGCTCTCTCAAGGTCCATACGGAGCTTCTTCTCCTGCTCCAGTGAGCCCTCAAGCTATTGTCACAGAAACCAGAGCATTTAATTCTGATATAGAGACACAGCATTTATTTCCTATTGATTCAGGCTCTTATTCTCAAGCCAAATATCTTACATCATCCACTTGCTGCTCAAGCTTTGTCTTAGATTTAGTCAGAGTGTTGACTTTGTCTTCCTCTGCCTGAAGGTCATCAAGAGTCTGCTGGTGTGCCTCTTGGAGGGCTTTCTTCTCTTTGGTCAGCTTGGCAATGCTCTCATCCTGAGAGGCCATCTCCTCCGTCAGGTTTTTAACCTAAATGGAAACATGGTTCACTGGATTCATTCTCAAGATCCTAAAAAATCAGCAGTGTGAAGAATAGCTGAAAAGATTATTGACCTTATTTTCTGTTGCATGTTTCTCCTTCTCCACTTTGGCCAAGGTGAGCTCCAGGTCATCGATGTCTTTCTTCAGTTCAGAGCATTCGTCCTCCAGTTTCCTCTTCTTGGCAGTCAGTTCAGCATTGATTTCCTCCTCATCTTCCAGTCTCTCGCTTGTCTCTTTGAGTTTGGCCTCAAGCTGGATCTTGCTTTTAATGAGACCTTCACATCTCTCCTCGGCATCAGAGAGGTTTTCAGATTCCTGTTAATTGAGATGGATTTAGTTTAATGGCTTATGTTCATAGCTGTAGCATTCATATTAGGATCTATAAGAGCTAAAATACTCACAGATGATACTTGCAGTTGAAGATCATTTTTCTCCTGAAGAAGTGACACCATTTTTTCTTCAAGCTCCTTCTTTTTAGCTAATGCCTTTGTTAGATCCTCCTTCATTTTCTCAAAGTTCTCCTTCATGGCTGCCATCTCTTTCTCTGTCTCTGCACTCTTTAGAAGAGGCTTGATCTTGAAGTACAGCTTCATCCATGGCCAATGTTTCACATTCATGAATGAGCGGATGTTGTATTGGATGGAATAAATTGACTCTCTGGAAGATAGAATTTCTGGTTTTAGTTTAACAAAATATTAAATTTTATTTATTTATTTAATTGTAAATGAAATAATGTGTATTTCACTCACCTCCTCTCCATCATTTTGACAAACTCCTTCCTCATGAGGAAGCCCCGACAACGAGCCTGAGTCATGGTAACCAGCGCTGCTAGTTTCTCATCTCTCATCTCCTCAAGTGTACCCAACAGACCAGCTTTAAAGAACACCTGCAAGAACATATAATGATGTTTCCTGTATATTATGGAAGCCATTCTCCTCTATTGTTGATTTGAGCTTAGCCATTTGTTGTGCAGCTCACCTTGGTGTGTCCAAACTTATATTGGGTGTGGTCAACATCAATAGAGCCCAAGAGTTTCTCTGAAGCCTTTTTGTTGTCAATGAACTGTCCATCAGGGATGACGCTAGCATTTAATACTTTGTATCTAAAGAACAATCAGAGGACAGTCATGTTCTCATGGAGCCACAAAAACATTAATAAAATGGTGAAGATTATGTGGTGCAAAAAGGTGTCTTTACCTCTGCTTGAAGTCACCATACAGGATTCTGCTGGGGAAACCCTTCCTGCAGATTCTGATGCCCTCCAGCACACCATTACACCTGAGCTGGTGGATAACCAGGAAGTTCTCCATCAGACCTGCAATGAAAATGTTCTTAAGGTTCCAGAAATGTTTTCAAAACCTTTGAGTCTTCAGAGATTAGGTTTACCTGGAGTCTTGGACTCATTAGGAATTAAGCAGCGCACAAAGTGAGGGTGAGTGCTCCTCAGGTTAGTCATCAGCTTTCCCAAGTTCTCCTGTGGAAATGTTTGTCATTAGTCTAATCAGTAATGGTGTAAAAATTCACATTCTTCATTAAAAGATAATCTGTTTTACCCTGAAAAGTGCAGACACTGTCTGGAAGGAACCACCCTTCTTCTTGCCTCCCTTTTTTCCACCTCCCTCAGCTGTTTTATGTCAATGAAAGAAATTGTTTTTTTATTGTCCTTGTGTTGCTTTCCATCAACCCTTTCAATAAATCACTTAGAGAATGTCTAATTGTGTCATAACACAAAGGAACTGAGGAAATGCAAATGGTCGTACCTTCAGCAGCTCCATGAGCGGCATACAGGAAGGCCAGGACTTTGAGCGATGACTTTTGGTAGAGTTGCACAACAGAATCATTCAGTGGATCCTTGTTCTTGTCCAACCAGCCAGTAATGTTGTAGTCCACAGTGCCGGCGTAGTGCACCAGAGAGAAGTGGGCTTCTGCCTTACCTTTGGCAGGCTTGGGCTTCTGGAAAGCTGGACATTTGCCCAGATGCTGATCATATAGCTTGTTTTTGAAGCTTGTGTCTGTAGCCTTTGGGAACATGCACTCTTCTTCAAGGATGGAGAAGATACCCATTGGCTGTTGAAGAAATATTCACGCTCAAGTACAGGCACAATATGAATAATCATTTTAATTTGCTGAATGTCCTCTTACCTTCTCAATGAGCTCAATGCAGGCAGCCAAGTCCATACCAAAGTCAATGAACTCCCATTCAATGCCTTCTTTCTTGTACTCCTCTTGCTCCAGAACAAACATGTGGTGGTTGAAGAACTGTTGCAGTTTCTCATTTGTGAAGTTGATGCAAAGCTGTTCCAAGCTGTTGTACTGACAATTAAGCAGAGGCAAGCTCTTAATACTGACTGTTATCTTTATGTCTTGATTCTTACACAGACATTAAAAACAAATGCTCACATCAAAGATCTCAAATCCAGCGATATCCAGCACACCAATGAAGAACTGTCTAGGCTGCTTTGTGTCCAACATCTCATTGATACGGACAACCATCCACAAGAACATTTTCTCGTAGACAGACTTGGAGAGCGCAGAGACTGCGTTGTTCACCTGAGAAATTCAAAGGTCAGAGTAGATCATATCATTACTCTTTTACTTCCCAAGACAACTATGAATGTCTACGAGACACTTTATTCGAGTAGATAAGTGATCACCTGTGGTACTGTCTGGCCTTTGGTCACCATCTCATTTCCGACCTTCACTCTGGGGTAACACAGAGCTTTCAGCATGTCAGCGGAGTTGAGGCCCATGAGGTAGGCGATTTTATCAGCCACTGAGGAAGAACAGTTTTACGCATTATTGTCACTAATGAAGTGAACGTTTACATGTTTGTAGTATGTGTTAATTGTACGTCTTACCCTCGGTGCCATCAGGCTCGGCCTGCTCCTCTCTCTGCTTCTGTTTAAACTTCAAGCCTCCATGATGCATCACAGCACCTGTCAACTTGTAGATACTGATTTTCTCATCCGCAGTGAAGCCCAGAATGTCAATGGCAGTCTGTTTTTATATGACCAAATGAATCACACATTATTCTTTTGCGAGTCAAAAAGAAAGGTATTTTATATTTTATGTCTTTCAGTTTATTGTAGTGTCTTTTTGATGTTTGTTTGCTCAGATAAATGTAATAAAATATGAAAATACTTGCTACTACTACTAATAATGTAGTTGTCCACATACATCTGTGGCAATGAACTCCTCCACATCATTGATACTCTTGACAGTGATTTCACCCTGGCTGATCATTGGATAGTCGTAAGGGTTGGTGGTGATGAGCAGGGCCTCTGTAAAGAATTGATGTGCAGTATGTTAACAGTGTTCTCAAACATGGAAATAAATGAAATGCACAATACTGTAGATTTCTCACCGAGCAGCTCTGGCTTGTGTCCGGTCATGAGCTGGTAGAAGATGTGGTAGCTCCTCTCAGCAGACAGCTGGAATGTTACTCTTGACTTTTCCAGCAGATCTTACAAAGACCAAAAAAAAAAAAAATTATCCACATTTTTGCCTCCACATTAAACATTTATATTTTGACTTAAAACAGTGATGACTCACAAGTTTCAATATCAGCTGAGGCCAGTTTTCCAGTGGTCCCAAAGTGAATTCTGATGAATTTACCCTACGCAGATTGAAATATTTTGAAGTTTCGAACTTCCCAGCTTTGGAATGTTAGCTGAATTTGTACAATTCATCTGGCCACAGTAACTTACAAAACGAGAAGAGTTGTCATTTCTCACAGTCTTGGCATTTCCATAAGCCTCCAGCAGAGGGTTGGCTGCAATGATTTGATCCTCTAGCGACCCCTGGTGAATAGTTAAGTAAGATTGCAGAATAATTCTTTCACTGAACTGTGAATGATATTCGATTATTTAGTCACCTTCATTTTGCCAGCAGTAGGTTCTGTCTTCTTTCCGCCAGCCACAGCGATTGTCGCAAAGTACTGGATGACACGTTTGGTGTTGACAGTCTTTCCTGCACCAGATTCTCCACTGAGTGGACATGTTAAAGATGGAAAACAACATATTTCAGAATATTTTAAGTGTGATATGTTGGCTTTTATGTAAGTGCTTCTTTAAAATCCATAAATGTCAGATGGGAAACCTGAGTACATGCATCATGCTGGCAGTGTGGTCTTATCCTCGTATACATGCAGCACTGTCAGTAAGCGGCTTTTCCCCACTCCTTTCTGTTACTTTAGTTATCCTGTCTTTCCCAGCACAGGCCAATAAGAACGATGCTTATGCATTTACATGACCACGTTTTACAAGCTTTCTACAGCAGAAAAGGCAGGTGTTAAACTGTTTTCTCTCAATAGCTTAAGCAATGTTAGCATTTACGTGATGATTCTTATACAATAACTTCAATTATCATAGCCTACTTACGTAATCAGGATAGACTGATTCTCCCTGTCTGAAACACATTTAGGATTATTATAAGTGAAACCGCTAAACAGATTGTATTTTCAGTTTTTTTTGTATATATCATATTTGTAACAAAATGTGCACCACTACATAAATTACTCATAAGAGATCCATGAAGTAAAAAGAGTCCATTAAATAAAGAAATTGTAGGTGTATTAAGTAGAATATAAGCAGGCTCAAGTTTAGCACAAGTTGATTGGATTGCAAAACGGATTGAAAATGTGTATCTCCACTTACCAGTGAGCATGAACTGGTAGGCGTTGTCGGAGATGGAGAAGATGTGAGGCGGGGCTTCAATCCTCTTTTTGCCTCTGTATCCATTCACAACGACTGAATCGTACACTGGGAGCCACTTGTAGGGATTGACAGTGACGCAGAACAAGCCAGAGTAGGTCTGAAACGGAGATAGATAGTCCAGTTTTACAATGCTGCACCCCATCCCAGGAATAAAATATGATTTGCTTAGACTTACGTAGATCATCCATGCTGCGTAACGCTCTTTGAGGTTATACAGCACAGTAGGCTCATTGAGGTGGGTCATCATGGCCATGTCCTCAATTTTGTCATACTTTGGAGGATTCATGGGGAAGATTTCAGTGTCTTTCACCGTGAGCGTCTATAAAGTTTTAAACACGGATGAGACATTTAGTACAAACGTTATATTTGTTTCACCTTGCAAGTAGTTTTACAGTCCACAGCATCTGGTAAAACTGTTTTACAGAAGATCAACACATATTTTAATTCTACTTACTTTCCCACACAGAGTTTTGACAGTAGCTTTGCCGCCTTCTTTACTAGCAAGAACACCCTTCAGGTACATCTCGTTCGGCTCTGCCACGAAGTATGCCGTTTTGGCATCAAAGGGGGTGGTCTGAGCCTCTATTCTCTCTTTTTCTGGCTTCCGGAGGTAAATGGCGGCCGGGCCGAAGCACTCCATTTCACCATCTCCCATGGTTGCGGTTTACTGTGAGAAGAGAGAGAGAATGTGCAGAGGGATTTATACTTTCATAACTTCTAAATATTAAACAAATGCAAGAGGAATGAAACTTAATTCCTATGAAGCGCAATGATGCTACTCCACGTGAATGTTTCTGAGCTTCTGTGTTCTAAAGCAGTTTTTTTATCCTGAGCAACTCTCTTTTTACTCAAGTTTAACAATTAAAACAATTTGGTACTCTATTCAACCAAAGGTTTGCTTTAGAACTGAAATAGGATCTCTTATTTTCTTTGCTTCTAAAATGAAAACCAGTGATTATAAGTATGCGTATATTTTGTGTATTAATCACATTCGTAATACCTGCTGTCCTGTCCAGAGAGAATGTGTCTGAGGTAGGAGATGCTGAGAGAAAGGAAAAAAACTTGAGTTCAAATATTTGCTTTGAATGACATGAATTACAAGTATAACTTAGACTAATTCAGTCAGATTAGTATCAAAAGCATGTTGAACAGTGCATAGCCACACTCTAAACTCTTAAATAATCTAACTGATTACCATGCATCAGGGTTAGCCATTTAATCTCTAAACTGCAGAACACAAGTATGTGATGTAATGTGAATAGTAGAAGGAGACCATGATGAACAACTCACCCACCTTTGAGTTCCAGTCAGTCCTTAAAGGAGCCTGAAGCAGCTTCTTATATAGACAGAATACTGTTCACTCAGCAGAACTCACTCACTGTATTTGGTCATGTAAATTTAGCTCCGTTTCAGCAGGAATTTGTGTAACTGATTGTCACGTTCATCAATATCCTGACATTAGCCAAATATGTTATCACTATGATGTAATTAACTGTCCAGTCTTTATTAGTTTTAGTTTTATTAAAGGAAATATTGTGTTAGAAGAACAGATAATGGGGTTGAGATAATGGCAGTGAACCCTTCAGTAAGATGAGGTAAATTGGCACTAGATGAATTAAACAAATATTTGAAAATAAGCCACCAATATTGAGATTAAAAATTACACTTGATGTATTTATAGGTGCCACTTGTGATCAAGCGCCTTAACCTTGAGAAAGAGTTGTTTTGTGAAGGGTATCAGTTACTGGAGTTCAGACATTGTTTGGGTCTTATGTAGAGCATAATCTTCTTCAAGTGCCTTGGCACCACAGTAGAGCCCAGTTTAGCTGTGGAGAAGCTCTCAAATGTCACTGGGATTCTGTTCCCAGAAGCCTGGAAAGCTTTTCATGTGTCAGAGCAGCAAATTTGGGCACAACAGTTGTCATTCTGTGAACCTATGCTGAAGGCCTTGCGACAAGATCTGGCAGAATAATGCTGTGTAGACAAACCTATGAAAAGGTATGAGACTAGTTAATTTCATCATTCATAACTTTAGAAGTGTTTTTTCCCCCCTGGTCATATTCAAAATTAATAACAGATTAAAAAAAACCACATTTACAAGTAATGGTCAACCACAGCTCTTAATATTTTTTTAAGTCAAATTGGTCACACTTTATTTCGATGGTCCAGTCATTCTACTAACTATAAGTAACCTGTCTACTACAAGTCAACTAACTCTCATTAGAGTATTATTAGACTGCTAGGTTAGGGTTAGTTTATAGGGTTGTACTTGCAAAGTAACTTGTAGTCAGTACAATGTCTGTTTTAAATAAAGTGTTAGCAGATATTAAGCAGACAGTCTACTAATACTCTAATGAGAGTTAGTTGACAAGTTACTTATAGTTAGTAGAATGTCTGGATCATCAAAATAAAGTGTGACTGTCAAATGTATATAGGGGTCTCTTTTAGACATCCTAATCAGGTGGATAATAGAAATGGCTTAGGCCTATACATTAGAGAGACTCACATATGGGAACTTCAGTCATCCATCAACATGATCAAGATTGTCAACAAGACATTCTTGATTTTTCAGCAAAATTGCACCAGATGACTGAAGATAATTCTTCATGGTTCGGAAACCTGTTAGGTAAACCCTGGCTGTAGATCAAGGAAATAGCAATTCTGCTGTTGTTTCTCCTACTGGCGTCCTATCAATGCATCCATGGTATCAAGTGTTTTATTCAACATATGACTCACACCCATCACGAGAAAATGACAGTTCCAACCAGAAAAGACTATTACCCGTAAGATCTTCACGGACCTTATAGTCCAGTCATTTTAAACCAAAACGGGGGTCAACCTTGAACAAATTGCAACAGAAGCAAACTCACGTGAGAAAAAGAATGAATAGGTGTATGAATAGGCTATATTTGGGTCTTTTTCGAAACTTTCCCCTAATGGGATTCTGGGCTTTTTTTCCTTACTCAGGACATATTGAGGATACAAAATCAGTTGAGTTTGCTTCTGTTGCAATTTGTTCAACCTTTTTTCATAAAATGACTGGACTACTAGTTGCATGTTTGTTTCTGTGTTAGCATGCAATTACAGACAATCAACACAGAGCCAGTGCTATGTGCCTGTAATAATCACAGGTTACAAGAATGAACTTTTAAGTGTCTAAATTTGTATTTTGTGAGAGTTATTTGAACTCTCAAAGGGGGAACTGTTGTATTACACATTTATAAAATGTTACATCTAGGTTCCAATACAATAGTATATAAACTGAGAAAGTTCTGTACATTGTATTTTACATTTTGAGGCATAGATGATGAGATTCAAAGAAGATTAAGTCAAGCAACCCAGGTGTCAGAGATTAACCTATTGTCTTTATGCACCTCCTGAGCAGTGTCATTGTCCCAAGTTAAGCTATGATAATGTGAAGGTATGTGTGATACTGTCAGGCTGATTGGATTAGCATCTATGCATTTGAATGACACTGTTATGCTGATGAGATCAGGTAACGCTGACTCCTGTACTTCATTTGCATGCTTTGTTCCAAGTGTCTCCACGTCTATGTAAATCCCTCCCCCTTGAAAGGTATAAACTCTACTGTGCTGAGCTATTGACTTAGACTTGGATGACTACAGTGACACACAGCGACTTCTCAATTAAGAGTAAATTCTGCTAGATATTCAAACGTCTCCTGGTCTCTGCTTCGACGACGAAGAAAAAGTTTACAACAGACGAATAGCAAATGTTGTGAATTAAATGCATTAAAGCGTATGATTCTTATTTGGACTAAATGCGAACTTTGTTTTTGGACATTTAATTTGTCCTCTCTCATCTCTCTGCTCATTTCCAGCTTGTTATTTCCGTTTTACACTCTACTAATGGCTGTGCTAGTCTATTGGGCATCAGGTGTCTGTTCATTTGTGATTAAATACTGTTGATCTCAGAGTCGTAGTCATATTATAGTCAAATTTATTTTATAGCATTTTCACACTACACTGTTGAAGCTACATTAGTGTGCTTTCAGTAGTGGTAATTTGTGTAGTTTGTTGACAAACGGCCACTACGCTACACAATTTCAAATCGGCTTCACTGTTATGTCTATAATGCCTTTATACTTTACCATAGAGCAAGTTTTAGAGCTGGGCTATATATGTCGCTGTGACATAACTTATTTTTCAGACTTAGGTCCAGATATATTGTATTCACCGTAGTTGTTGTGCCGCAGTGACTCGGAGATGTCAAGGCAATTAATGAGGTTTAAATATTGGTCAGTTTTGTTCTAAGCTAGACCAGGGTCAGTGTGTGGTATATTCAGTTAATGGTAAAACCCATTTTTGCTAAATTAAAGTAAATTGATGATGATTGGCTGACTACATCCATGATCAGCAAGTCTCGTGTGGCTGTTCTGAGCTGTAACCAAGCATGATTGCATCATGAAAAAGCGGCCCTGATTTCTTCAGAGCTCTCCATGATTGTGTGGAGTTGGGTATGCCGTATTCCTTGGATCCTGCCCATGTCCTTTTACTTTGCCTTGTAAGGTCAATGCAATATGTCCAACAGGCTTTCTTAGTTTCTTTGAAATGATGGCAGGAGGCTGTGGAATAAATTCTAAGGTGTTGACACCTTATGAGAAGGGGACATGTTCTCAATAAAAAAGGCATCTTTCCCTAAGGGTGGTCATATTAGGACTTTCCACAAATATAGCTGGCCGGTCAGCAATGCCATCAGGGCTTTGCCATTTGCCCAAGATCACAAGCGTTATTGTGGTGTCAAGTTGAAAGTTTAATATCAGATGGTCATTCGCTTTAATCAACTCCGTCTCGGACACCCATATTTATAAGAATATTGTAGGAAGCTATTGATTAATTTAATCTTTATTATTGGTCATTCCTTTGTTTGGTCAGTATAAAGAAAGACTTTACATTAGTGTTTATCTTTATTTATTCATTTAGCAGGTGCTTTTATTCAACAGCTGGTTTGCAGGCATGCTGTTCTTGCATTGATTCATTCGTTGGCTTTCCTGTTGTTGTCATACAGTAGTGGGACTCAGCTGAACTGGCCAGGTAACATTTTCTTTTAAAAAAATATGTATTATTTACATGTGTAATCGATAATACAGAGGTTCTCTGGCCCTTTGGATGCTTTCTTGCTCCAGTGCTTTACTTAGGAGAATTCACAACAAGAAGTAAATCTTTAGAGAAATAAAGTGGTTGACTCAGGGAAAAATGTTTACAGTTTGTTTACAGAGTTTCTAATACATGTGATGAGAATGTACCTGTAGTGTTTTTGGGATTATTTGTCTTTGAGGACAGATGGAGTCTGGTGATTTGGGCATCTGTTAGTCATTCTGAATTTCTAGTAGTACAGTATTTAGATTAAACCTGAGTTTTACACTTAGACTAGGCATTTACCATGTGATATTTTTGGGATGCAAACTGGAGCATTAGAATACATTTGAGTGCTTTTGTCAGATTATATATTTGGTAATAACTCTGTTGTGAAATGGAGTTCTCTCTCATTTGAATGGCAATTAATGATCTATTAATTTACATTTCTTTAGTGGGAAACATTTTTTAGTAACGTTATATTTTTAAGATGGAACAGGAAACTACATTATTTAACATGAACTAACTTTGAACAATACTATTACAGCATGAATAAATCTTAATAAAAAAAACCCCACATTTTTCACATTATCTTTTAATGAGTGTTAACATGCACTGTGAACTAACATGAACACGTAATCAACAATTCTGTGCTTATTAAGATTTATAAAGACTTAACAAATATATATTTTTCTGATTTCTGATTCATGATAGCTATTAACTAATGTTGATAACAGGACCTTAATGTAAAGTATTTCCATTTTCTGATTTATTTTCTTTGCTCCTCCCGCTAACAGAACTTTGTTGATCTATGCTGTCTTTTCATAGAACCGTACTGTAATCGTCTCCAATCTAACAGCTTCAGAATAAACCTACATTAACACACATCTACGCACACATTCTTTTCATGGAACTCAAAGTTGCGCTCAGTAATGTTGTTACACTGGCTAAAACATCAGTCGTCTTGGACTTTTCAGATAATGATGCCACTGTAAAAAAGGTATTTGCCATCAGCCATGATGATTAATTGTTCTGTGAGCAAAAGTGTCCAATAAAAAGCCCATGTAAACTAAAATTGTTGGGCTGCAACAACTAATCGGTTAGTCACGTCTGCCGACCGGGCACGGAAAGCTTCCGCCAGTCACGTCAAATTACAGCTTTGATTAACGCATTTCTATGGACAAAATGCATCTAAAAATAGGAAAGGTGCGTTATCCAAGCTGCCCAAAACATGAGCATTCTTTATTTTAAGCTGCAAGGTAATTCATTCGCGTAATGTTTAACATGGCTTGCCTGTCAGGAACTTTGACAGATGTGTGTGCTGTTTAATGTGTGATGTTTCCTCGGTGTAAAACTTTCATTTTATGGTTATATCCATATCTGTAAGTCTTACAAATTGATGCGAGTATTTCCATTTTGCATGAAGGCTCGTCCTGACTGTCTGCGTTAAACTTCAGACTTTACTGAACGAGCGCCGGCGGGATGCATGAGAGAGGGAAACAATAATCAGTGCAAAAATATCCATTTTGCTGAAATATCTATTGTTCCCCACTCAACTCAGCCCAGCTTACTGACCTCTACATCCCTCCTGCTGCTGAGACCTAACCACAATCTCACAATCTCTCCGCAACCCAACCATACGTGCCAACCCGTTTGACTAAGGCTGTCGAGCCCCACTGGTGCGTTAATATGCAGTTTCAGTGGCAACGGTTCCGTATGGCATACCACCTACCGCAAAAACACAATATCTGCCCAACCACCCGTCATTCACGCAATATACACAGGAACGTAATGACTGTAAATACTATACAACCTATACAAATAAACCAACAGACTATTCAAGTTTTTCAAGAATTCTACGAAACCGTAGCGTGGCGGCCTGTACACAGCCAGCTAGAATCTTTCCGTCTCATCCACAGCCAGTTGCTGCTCCTTTCTGCTGCTTCAGATAAGTTCTTTACTGTGCAACGCAACTCTTGGCCACTGAATCCGACGTCTCTGAGGAACCGGGTTGTAGAGTGTGCCACAAAACCTCGACAACCCACTTCCACTGGATAAACCTGGACTCTCCATCCTCGCTGTTCTGCTTCAGTGGCCAGATGAGCATACCGCAGTTTCTTCCTCTCATATGCCTCATCTACCGCATCCTCCCATGGCACTGTTAACTCTATCAGTTGAACAATGCGTGGTGATCCAGACCACAAAACAATACCTGGTCGTAGGTTAGTGGTGGCAATCTCAGGTGGAAAAATAAGCCGTTGATCAAGATCAGCCAGCATCTTCCAGTCCCTAGCAGCTTCCAGTTGTCCTGGGCGAGAATTGGTTCTAACACCATTTCTTGGTGGTTGCTCGCCTGGGCGGAGGAATATTGTCTTCTGCGTGTAATGTTTTGCTAGAACAGGCGGCAACTTATAGGTCATACTACGCTTGCCTTCCAATGCTAAAGCCAAAAATCGCAGTACTTGGTCATGACTTTACATCCTGTCAAAATGTGCCTTAATGTGGCAGGTGATGAACACAAAGGACAAGAGGGATCCTCTCCTACCCAGAGGTTTAGGTTCTGCGGTGATGGGAGAACATCATATGTTGACCTAATAAGGAAACTGATCCTACTCTCTTCCATTGACCAAAGGTCTTGCCAGCCCATCTTGCGTTGTTCCACACTCTCCCATCTCATCCACTCTCCCTGCTTGGCCTGGGAAATGGCCTTTATACACCTCATCCTCTCCTCCTGCTTTCGCACCTCGTTGACTACCAGCTTCCTCCTTTGAGCTGGGCCTGCCTTGTGCCATTTAGGAGGAGCTAAACTGAGCCCAAAACCCCCTCTTCCATGCTGTACCTGTCCCACGATATCCCCAATTTGAAGGTCAGCCTTTGCCTCTACTACAGCTTTCTTTGCTGACCACTTTCTACCAGTTTTTAACACAGGGGCTGCCTTCCTTACACATTTGTCGCGTGACTCTACTAAGGTCATTTCCAGTCTGACCTTGGCACATTTAAACTCCTCGGTTAAAGCAGAGACTGGCAGCTGCAATATTCCTTTACTATAAAGTCCCACTCTGCTGAGGCAGCGTGGAACTCCCAACCATTTCCTAATGTATGAACTTAACGCTTCCAGCTTATCCACTGTTGTCAAAGAAACCTCGTACACAGTCAGTGGCCACAGCAACCTCGGCAGTAGACCAAACTGAAAGCACCAGAGTTTTAGTTTGCCTGGTAGAGCACAGCTGTTTATGCTCTTCAACCCTTCCACTGCTTGTCATCTAACTTCTCCCACTCGAACTGTGTCCTTTTAGATCCCCATCGTACCATCTCCCAAGACTCTTCACTGGCTTCTCAGAAACTGTTGGTATTGCCTCACCATTAATGAAGAATGTTTTATCTACTACCTTTCCTTTAACTATCGAGATGCTCCTTGATTTAGAGGGCTTAAATTGCATTCGTGCCCATTCAATATTATCTGTTACCTTCCCCAATAACCGATTAGTGCAGGCTACTGTTGTAGTCATGGTTGTCATGTCATCCATGTATGCTCTGATTGGTGGTAGTCGCATCCCAGAAGCCAAGCGCTCTCCTCCTACTACCCATATTGATGCCCTAATGATTACTTCCATTGCCATGGTAAAAGCCAGTGGAGAAATGGTGCATCCTGCCATAATTCCAACCTCTAAGCATTGCCATGCAGTGCTGAATTTTGGAGTTGAGAAACTAAATTGCAAATCTCCAAAATAGGCTTTCACTAAATTTGTTATTGACATTGGTACTCTGAAAAAATCAAATGCTGCCCAAAGAAGCTCATGTGGCACTGAACCATATGCATTAGCCAAATCCAGGAATGTCACATGGAGCTCCTTCCTCTCCTTTTTAGCTGACTGAATTCGTTGCCAGATAACATTGATGTGTTCTAAGCATCCTGAGAACCCTGGAATGCCCGCATTTTGAACTGAAGTGTCAATGAAGCCATTCTTTAATAGGTAGGTGGACAATCTCTGGGCAATAATGCTGAAGAAAATCTTACCTTCAACGTTTAATAGTGAAATAGGATGAAACTGACTGATGCTTGTAGCATCTTTTCCTTTAGGTATAAAGACTCCACCTGCTCTGCGCCATGCTCTAGGTACAACCTGTTTTTCCCATGCCACTTTTATCAATTTCCACAGAATTCGCAGAACTCCTGAAACACTCTTGTACACTTTGTACGGAACTCCATTAGGCCCTGGAGATGATGAAGCCCTTGCCTTTCTCACAGCCTGCTCTACCTCTTTCCACTTAGGTGCACAGACCTCCATTTGGTATTGGACAATAGACAATTGGAAAAGTTTTTGGGGCAGACCTGACCTGTTGAAAAGAGATGGTATTCATCCCTCCTGGGATGGTGCTGCTCTTCTCTCTTGCAGGGTTATTATAGTTTTGCATTTTTCATTAGTTTTTATTTTTATTTCGTTTTGACTGTTTTTTTTTTCAAATTCAGTTTAGTTTTAATTAGTTTTTAAAGTGGGTTTGCTAGTTTAGTTTAGTTTTATTTTTTGAAAATGCTTAGTTTTAGTTTAGTTTTTTATTAGTTTTAGTGTTAGTTTTAGTCTTTTTTTGTAATTTGGGTTATTTGTCAGGGGCAAGATTCAAAAAGGTCAGAAAAAAGTATTGTGTAATAATAACTCAACAAAAACTTCATACAATTTTAGAAATATGTATTCAACAATAACACCAATACAAAAAATGTACATATGGGCACAAATATGTAAACAGTCTACACAAGACTCCGCAGTAAATGCAAAACGTGTAAGTGACGTGTCCCAGGAAAAAACCTAAATAGCGAACACACTTAAGAAGACACACATGAACAGCATGTATTCAACACATTTTTGAGCCACACAAGATATTGCTGTCAGAGTGTCAGGAGCTCAATCTCTTTACCTCTTACAAAATCCACACGCCGTACCAAAAATCTATAGAGAGCCTAAGTCCCTCCCCTTCCGGTGGACCATGGGACCTTATTTCGGAAAAATATTGTATGGTAGTCAATGGCGAGAGACAACAAATATTTGGATCTCGTTTGAATTGTGCCCTGAATTACACACATGATGTTTGTCAATTTAAATGATACATTTTAAAGTCAAGAAAGTCGCAGTTTGATTTAAAACTGTTGAGGTATAAGACTGAAAATACGTAATTACAAAGACTACAAACCCAAAAGACGCGCATGTTTTTACTGAAGCTAACGTCTGTCATTTTTTCTATCGTAATCGTAACGTTACGCCGTCATGCCTGTGTGTTTTGTACCAGACTGCACACACACGAGCTTGGTGACGTACATAGTACGAGACGAGAGATGTAGTTCATTGAGCGATTTTCACATAAAACTAAATGTTAGTCTTCTGTTTTATGACAAACTGTGACTTTCTTGACTTTCATAATTATCTTTTAAATTGACAAACATCATATGTGTAATTCAGGGCACAGTTCAGACGGAATAAAAAGATAAGTTGTCTCTCGCCATTGACTACCATACATATTTTTCCGAAATAAGGTCCCATGAGCCGGAAACGGGGGGGGGGGGACTTAGGCTCTCTATAGCCTGGATGCCAGCCGAATTTAGCCCCGCCCACAACATTTGAGGATGGGAAGTTCGGTCTGGACTTGATCCATTGTGAAGTAAGTATGCCCGAACCAAAGCTGTTCGGACCAATCAAATTGTCAGGGCGGGCTTGATACGATGATGGACAGGGGATCAACAGTAATGTACCTCCCCATTTAAACAGACAAAATGGTAACGGTCTGATAAGTACGATCTAAACCAGCTTAATGCCTGTCCCTGAAAAAATCAAACAGGATTTTTTCACAAAAGTGACAGCCCTAAAACGTAACCGGTCTCTGATTTGTAGGTTGCATTGACACCTAGCGGCGGATGCACGGTTTGAAGACCCAGTCAGTGGCGTCACAATATGCAAAATTATTTAAATTCATACCTACGTAATCATCATGACCAAAATTGTACTTTTTTTTTTTTTTTTTACATTGAATCTTGAAAAAAAATGTAGATCTACCTACTGACCCTTTTTTTTTTTTTTTTTTTTTTTTACTGTTACTGCAAACCAAAATATTTTTAAGGATGGCCTCATATAGAGACTGTGTCTGTTCCCCGAATTATGACATACAAAAAACTTCCAAACCCATCTAAGGGTAAAAATTTAATAGATGTTCAACAAATAAAAAGCAGATATAATACGGATGAACAAATGATAAAGCTCGGGTTGCTGAATATTCGATCCCTTACTTCAAAAGCACTTATTGTTAATGATATGATTACAGACTATAACCTAGATGTGCTGTGTATGACAGAAACCTGGCTAAAATCAGACGATTACATTACTTTAAATGAGTGCACCCCCCAAGATTACAGCTATAAACATGAACCTCGTCTGAAAGGCAAAGGGGGAGGTGTTGCTGTAATTTATAGTAATATCTTCAGAATTACTGAGAAATCTAGTTTTAAATATAATTCTTTTGAAGTGTTGGTGCCTAATGTAACTGTCACGTGTCAGTGTTTGTTTGTATTTTCATTAATCACATGTCTTCCTTTGTTCTGTTTTCCCGCCACTCATTTGTTTCCATGGTAACCCTCATTAGTTAATCTGTCTCACCTGTTACCTCGTTAGTCTTGTCAGCTGTGTCTCGTTTCCCTGATCTGTTTCCCTATGCATTTAAGCTCTGTGTGTTACATTGCTCATAGTCCGATCTCCGTCCTACTAAGTGTGTGTGAACCCTCTGCCTGTCTGTTTGAATTATATTGTTAGTAAAAGTTTGCATTGGAACTTTTTATTCTCCCTCTTCTTCTGCCTGCACCACACCGTGACAGTAACACTATCTAGTGTAAATGATAAATCACGTTTGAGATTTGTGTAGGCCACCAGGGTACCATACAGACTTTATCAAAGAATTTGCTGATTTTCTATCAGAGTCTTAATTGTTGGTGATTTTAAAATACATGTAGATAACGGAAAAAGATGCATTGGGATTGGCATTCCTAACTCTATTGGAGTTAGACAACACATGTCAGGACCTACTCATTGTTGTAATCATACTCTAGATCTAATATTATCGCATGGAATCAATGTTGATGCCATTAAATGATCTCAGATCATTATCTAGTCTCGTGTATACTTCACTTAGCCAAGGCTTCAAAGCTGACTAGAGGTAAAACTAGAGGTATTTCGCATTTCATGGAAAGAGAGCATGATTGCATACAGAGAGGCTTAAAAACTGTCAAATTTTTTTAAAACAATTTTCAACCCTATTAGAAGAAAATAAACAAAACCCTAGGTATTTATTTGAAACTGTGTCTAAATTAACGAAAAATAAAGCTTCAAGCCCAGACGTTTGCATGCAGCACACCAGTAATAACTTCTTTACTTACAAGATTGATAATATCAGGGAGAAAATTATAACTATGCAACTGTCTACTACAGTATCGCATCAGACAGTGCAGTGTAGTCTTCCTGACGAAAAATTTGATTCATTCATTGCTATAGGAGAGGAAGAATTTTCTAAACTCGTTAAATCATCTAAATCGACAACATGTATGTTAGACCCTATACCGACTAAGTTATTGAAAGAGATGCTTCCAGAGGTCATAGATCCTCTTCTCAAAATCATTAATTCATCTTTGTTATTAGGATGCGTACCAAAAACTTTTAAGCTGGCTATGATTAAACCACTTGTTAAAAAACTTAGTCAATTACAGGCCGATCTCGAATCTACCTTTTCTGTCAGAGATACTAGAAAAGGCAGTATCCTCACAACTATATTCCTTTTTAGAAAGAAAAGGTATCTGCGATGATTTTTTTTGTCAGGATTTAGACCTCTCATTAGAGTCACAAATGATTTGCTCTTATCATCCGATCGTAGTTGTATCTCTCTATTGGTGTTACTCGATCTTAGTGCTGCATTTGACACTATCGACCACAACATTCTTTTAAATAGACTTGAAAATTATGTTGGCATTAGTGGAATTGCATTAGCATGGTTTAAATCATACTTATCAGATTGTTATCAGTTTGTAGCAGTAAATGAAGAGATGTCTTATTGATCAAAAGTTCAGGATGGCATACCACAAGGCTCAGTACTAGAACCGCTGCTGTTCACTCTGTACATGCTACCCTTAGGAGATATTATTAGGAAGCATGGCATTAGTTTTCACTGTTATGCTGATGATACTCAGCTCTATATTTCTTCACGCTCTGACGAAACCTACCAATCCACAAAATAACAGAATGCATAGCTGATATAAAAAACTGGATGACTAGTAATTTCCTACTACTTCTGAAAAAAAAAAAGATTCTAATTATTGGACAAAAAACGTCCACACGTAATAACCTAGAATACTGTCTAACACTTGATGGCAGCTCTGTCAAGTCTTCGTCGTTGGTTAGGAACCTGGGTGTGTGTATGTGTGTGTGTGTGCTCTTTGAAACCAATCTTTCATTTGAAAGTCACGTGTCTAGTATCTGTAAAACCGCATTTTTCTATCTTTAAAATATAAATCTAAAATAATATCTAAACTAACCCTAACCCATATGCTCTCAATGACATTTGCGGAACAGTTAGTTCATGCGTTCATGACATCAAGGCTAGATTATTGTAATGCTATTATGGGTGGTTGCCCTGCACGCTTAATAAACAAACTACAGTTGGTCCAAAACGCAGCCGCTAGAGTTCTTACCAGAACCAGGAAGTATGACCATATTAGCCCGGTTCTGTCAACACTACATAGGCTCCCTTTTAAACATTGTATAAATTTTAAACTATTGCTGATTACTTGCAAAGCACTAAATGGTTTAGCTCCCCTGTACTTGAGCGAGCTCTTAACGCATTATAGTCCTTCACGTCTATTGCGATCTCAAAATTCCGGCCAGTTGATAATACCTAGAATATCTAAATCGACTGCTGGTGGTAGATCCTTTTCCTTTTTAGCACCAAAACTTTGGAACAATCTTCCTAACATTGTCCGGGAAGCAGACACAGTCTGTCAGTTCAGATCTAGACACATCTCTTTGGCTTAGCATACACATTATAGACTTCTATAATTCAATGTTAGGCTGCATAGATTAGATCAGCCGGAACCGGGAACACTTCCCATAAATCCTGATGTACTTGTTACATCATAAGAAGAATGACGTCTACGCTAATATTAGTCTCTCTGTTTATCTCGAGGTTTACTGCAGTCCACCGGATCCAGGCCGTATCCGGATCTGATGAAGGACCTGCGCCTGGACACAACGACAACGCAGTCCTGAAGTGTCAACTAGTCTCTCCACTGTGAAGGCCTCCTTCCCTTTACCTCTGTACTGATAAAACGTTGTCGGGATAATTCCGGTTCACGTGGCTACGCGGAAACAATAAAAATTTCTGTATTATACATTTTTCAAGGCTTGTACCTTGGAACCTATTTCATGGTTTGCGTTCTCGAGCCACCAGGCACTGTTGTGCAAATGAGCGGCCGGATCGCATTAAGGGTTTTCTGTTAGAACGGTGTCGTGTTAGCGGCCCCTAAGTGTTATGTTCGACTGGGAATCGAACCCGGGTCTCCTGCGTAGCAAGGGGAAGCACTACCTCGGTGCCACAATGTGGTGTATTCGACTCAGAATGCAGAGGCAGAGACAGTAACACAGTTGGGTGGTGATGGCGCAGTGGATAAGACACATGCCTTTGGTGTGAGAGACCCGGGTTCGAATCCACTGTGAGACACCAATGTGTCCCTGAGCAAGACACTTAACCCTTAGTTGCTCCAGAGGCGTGCGACCTCTGACATATGTAGCAATTGTAAGTCGCTTTGGATAAAAGCGTCAGCTAAATGAATAAATGTAAATGTAAGTTCAAGGGCTTTACTTGAAAAGCAGGGCAAAAGTATCCAACAAGGAACAGGCAAAAACATAAAGTACAATCCAGGCAAAGGTCAAAGTCCACTATCTCAGTCAGAATCAGTGAATAATCCAGAAGCAGGAGGCAAACTTGTAATCCAAAAAGGCATGTACAGGTTGTACAGGTTGGTAACAAACAGCAATCACAGGGGAAAAAATACTCTGAATAATAACTCACGGACAGTTTTAGTCAAAACAAGACTGCACGGTGTCAACTCAAGACTGAGCAAAGAACTCAAGACAACAGGGTTTTAAATAGGCAGCTTAACAAGGTTCAGGTGAAACTAATAAATCAATAATGAGAACATGTGGCAGGCATAAAACAACAAAAGAAAAACACTGAGGACCTCACATGGTCAAAAAAGGAACAACAGCCACATAATTCATGACAGGACCCCCCCCCCCCACGAACGTCTCCTGACGTTCCTTCTGGGGCGATCAGGGTGTCTCTGATGGAAGTCCGTAATGAGATCTGGGTCCAGTTTGTCTCGAGCTGGGACCCAGGATCGTCCTTCTGGGCCATACCCCCTCCCAGTCCAACAGATATTGTAGACTTCGTTGAACTAGACGGGAGTCCAAGAGGCGGTTAACTGTGAAAACTGGCTCACCGTCAATGACTCTAGGGGGCGGTGGAGGTCTTGTTGCTGGCGCTAGTGGGCTGGTGGTAACTGGCCGAAGACGGGAGACGTGGAAGGTAGGGTTAATCTGCATGGCCCGGGGAAGTTGAAGACGGTAGGAGACCGGATTAATTTTCCTTAAGACCTTGAAGGGCCCCACGAACCGAGGCGCCAGCTTGCGGGACGCCACCCGCAGGGGAAGGTCTTGTGTCGACAGCCAGACTCTTTGCCCAGGGCGTAGTGGTGAAGCAGGTCTGCGGTGGCGGTTGGACTGAAGCTTGTATCGTCGAGCAGACCTTTGAAGAGCTGACCGGACCCTACGCCAGACACGTCTGCACCGTCGGACAAGGATCTGGGCTGAAGGGACCCCAACATCTGCCTCTTGGTCTGGAAACAGTGGGGGCTGAAACCCAAACTGGCACTCAAAGGGCGAGAGACCTGTAGAAGAGCAACACAGGGTGTTATGAGCGTATTCTGCCCAGATGACATACCTGCTCCAGGACGAAGGGTTGGTGGAGGCCAGGCATCGGAGAGTGGTCTCGAGATCTTGGTTGAGCCTCTCCGTTTGACCATTAAACTCTGGGTGAAAGCCAGAGGAGAGACTGACAGTGGCCCCAATCAGTTTACAAAAGGCCCACGAGTGAATTGGGGCCCACGATCCGAGACTATGTCTAGAGGGAGACCGAATGTTCTGAAAACCTGCTGGTACATAAGCTCAGCAGTCTCTTGAGCAGAGGGGAGTTTGGGTAAGGGAATGAAACGGCAGGCTTTGGAAAAACGGTCCACAATAACCATAATGACTGTGTGTCCGTGGGAGGGGGGAAGTCCCACAATGCAGGACCATTACCAGGATCTGGCTCGCTCCTCTGGGCTTGTTGTACCACCGTCTCAATTCCCCAAAGCACAGGAGCCACAATCTTGGAATCTGGAAGGATAGTTGCCGGTGTGATCTCCTGGTCAGTGTTCTGAAAAAGTCTGGACAGAGCATCTGGCTTCTGATTCTTTGAGCCAGGACGATAAGACAGCACATAATCAAAACGATTGAAGAAAAGGGCCCACCTTGCCTGTCGAGGGTTGAGACGCCTGGCTTTCTGCACATATTCCAAATTTTTATGGTCCGTCCACACCAGGAAAGGGTTCTGGGCCCCCTCAAGCCAATGCCGCCACTCCTCCAAAGCCAACTTGATTGCTAGAAGCTCCCTATCACCCACATCATAACAGGTAAGGTAAGGATTGGAGCTGAAGTAAACCTCACCTTAAGTGCTTGAAAAGCCCGCTCAGCCTCTGGAGACCAGACAAAAGGACCCGATCGCTTCTTGGTTAGGTTGGTCAGTGGTGTTACTACTGAACTGAACCCTCTAATGAATTTCCTGTAGAAATTAGCGAACCCAAGAAAGCGCTTGACCTCCTTGACAGAGCTGGGTTGAGACCAGTCACGTACAGCTAGAGTCTTCTTGGTATCCATGCAAAGATTCCCCTTGGACAGGATGAATTCCAAATAGGACACCTCGGAAATGTGAAATTCACACTTCTCTGGCTTAACGAACAGGTGGTTGTCAAGAAGACGCTAGAGAACGAGTCTGACATGATGTACATGCTCATGAAGGGACTTAGAGAAAATGAGGATATCATCCAAATAAACAAAGACAGACCTGTTCAACATATCCCTCAGGACGTCGTTAATGAGTGCCTGGAAGACAGCTGGAGCATTGGTTAACCCAAAGGGCATAACCAAGTACTCGTAATGTCCTGTTGGGGTGTTAAAGGCTGTCTTCCACTCATCCCCCTCTCGGATCCGAACCAAGTGGTAGGCATTGCGAAGGTCTAACTTGGTGAATATTGTTGCCCCCTGAAGCAACTCAAAAGCTGAGGACATTAGGGGTAAAGGATAGCGGTTCCTCACAGTCACTTTGTTCAGCCCGCGGTAGTCAATGCAGGGCCGGAGACCGCCATCTTTTTTACCAACAAAAAATAATCCAGCTCCCGCGGGAGAAGACGATGAATGAATGATTCTAGCTTCTAGGGAGGCTGTGACATACTCCTCCATGGCTTTGGTCTCAGCGGATGTGAGGGAGAAGATTCTACCATGTGGGGGAAAAGCACCCGGAAGGAGTTCAATCGCACAACCATAGGGTCTGTGAGGAGGCAGTGATGTGGCTCTCTTCTTACTGAAAACCTCACTCAGGTCATGGTACTCGGAAGGGACTCGGGACAGCTCGAGAGGACTAAGAGACTTAGGAGCAGGGGGTAAGACTCTGGAGAGAAGACAGGTTGCTTGGCAAATAGGCCCCCACTCAACCACCATCCCTGAAGACCAATTAATGTGGGGACTATGGTGAGACAACCAGGGAAAACCAAGCACGACTGGGAACTCTGGAGACTGAATGAGATTGAACTGGATCTCTTCATGATGCCTTTCACCCACAGACAAAAGAAGAGGAGAAGTAATATGGTCAACGGTACCCTTTCCCAATGGTTTTCCACAAGGGCTTGCAGGGTGTGGTGATGTTGATGACCCCAGGAAATTGTGACTGGAATCTGCAAGCAGGAGGTAGAAGTTGTGGGAGTAAGAGTCGCTCCCGTCACAGTACTCTCCCCCCCCCCTGGACGGAGCTGTACTTTTCCCGAAAGCTCAGGACAAGACGAGCGAAAGTGACCTGGCTTCCCACAGTAGAGACAGCATTTTTCCCTCATCCTGCGGTTTCGTTCAGTTTGAGAAAGTCTGGTGCCTCCTAGCTGCATAGGTTCCTTGGAACAAGGGGGCAAGTTCCGGACCTCTTGTGACCACTGCAGTGGACTCGAGACTGGGGCACTGGCTCCGTGGGTGGATGGAAGCTCCGGTTGTCGTTCACGTCGCATCTCTCGCATACGGTTGTCAAGCCGAATAGTCTGGTCGATCAGGGACTCAAGGTCTGTGGCCGGGTCTTTTGTCGCCAGTTCGTCTCTAATGCAATTAGATAGGCCGTGATGGAAAGCGGCAATGAGCGCTTCCGTATTCCACCTACTCTCTGCCGCCAAGGTGCGAAAGTGCACAGCGTACTCCGCCACACTGGAGTTGCCCTGACGCAGCTGGAATAACCTGTTGGCTGCCTCCCTTCCTCCAATTGGATGGTCGAACACTCGCCGCTTCTCATCAGTAAAGTTCTGGTAGCTGTTACAGGAAGGACCTTGCTGTTCCTAAATGGCGGTAGCCCAAGCTCGGGCCTTTCCTGTCAGGAGGGTGATGATGTAAGCAATCCTAGCACGATCAGTAGGAAAGGTAGAGGTCTGGAGCTCGAAGGTAAGCGAGCACTGGTTCAAGAATCCTCTGCAGTCTCTTTGATCTCCATCAAATCTCTCGGGAGTAGGCAGACGAGGCTCACAGGCAGGCTGAGCTGGAGTCGGTGGAGCTGGAGGCACAGAAGGAGCTGGGGCTGGAACTGGAGGTAGAGAAGGACGATTAACTAAGGTGGTCAGAGTCTGGTGGATATCATGGAGAAGTTGTTCATGGCGGTTAAAGGCACTCTCATGAGTCCGTAGTCGCTGCTCATGGCGAAGTACTGTAGCATCATGACTGACCACCGCTGCATACATCTGGTCCAACGATGGAGGACAGGGAGAAGGTGTCTGCTGCGTCTCTGCTGAGTCTTCTTCCATGGCTCAGTCTTGCTGTTATGTTCGACTGGGAATCGAATCCGGGTCTCCTGCGTAGCAGGGGGAAGCACTACCTCGGTGCCACAATGTGGTGTATTTGACTCAGAATGCAGAGGCAGAGACAGTAACTCAGTTCAAGGGCTTTACTTGAAAAGCAGGGCAAAAGTATCCAACAAAGAACAGGCAGAAACAAAAAGTACAATCCAGGCAAAGGTCAAAGTCCACTATCTCAGTCAGAATCAGTGAATAATCCAGAAGCAGGAGGCAAACTTGTAATCCAAACAGGCATGTACAGGTTGGTAACAAACAGCAATCACAGGGGAAAAAATACTCTGAATAATAACTCATGGACAGTTTTAGTCAAAACAAGACTGCACGGTGTCAACTCAAGACTGAGCAAAGAACTCAAGACAACGGGGTTTTAAATAGGCAGCTTAACAAGGTTCAGGTGAAACTGATAAATCAATAATGAGAACATGTGGCAGGCATAAAACAACAAAAGAAAAACACGGAGGACCTCACATGGCCAAAAAAGGAACAACAGCCACATAATTCATGACACTAAGTTAATAACTAATGATCGTTGCGACGGAAGTGAAAAAATCAAAACTAACTTTAGCTAGACGATAACGTTATGAGCTGCTGTAAAGCCAAAACAATCTCTGTTACTTTAATTTCCTATTATCACTGTGAAGCTGCTTTGAAACAATCTATATTGTTAAAAGCGCTTTATAAATGAAGGTGACTTGACATTGTTTTATTCGATGCATCACAATCTTGATCTTTTAGTTTTTGCTTTTTCAGTTGCGTCATAAAACTTGCCTAGTTATTGTTAAAAAAAATGTAAAAATTTGTTTAAATGCATCTCTTTTTTTAGTCCTCCTTGGTGAACAAATAAAAGTTGCATTACGTTGCAGATTCTTGTTCTCCCTCTTCAGTGTCTCGAGGTGGTCAAGAGCTTCCTCGTCAAGAGCATTGGATGAAGTGGCCGTGGACCTAATGTCTAGTGACTAGACATTAGTGAAAGCAAATCTGCAAATGCATCATATTTTTGCCAGCGATGAAGATCTTTATTAGTTCTTAACATCTTTGTATGCTGTCTATGAATGAATGATTCCACATGACGATACATTTGATTTCATTTCATTCAGGTAATACATTTTAAAACCAAACAGATTATTACGCCACAATAGCACTACTACAAAGTATGACATTATCCGTTTTTTGGACATATACATGAATTTATAGGCTACATTAAATAAGCTACCATTGTCCACAGTTTATGAAATGAACACCCGCCATCCCGCGGTAATGTGTGTGTATTGCGCAGTGGCGTGCAAACTCGACTTGAAAAATGTCTTTGCCTGCCTTAGACACAGTTAACCAGTTTAAACATGCTTGGAGAAATATACATTTGATTACATTTTGGAGAACAGACAGAAGAAGATCCGTCGATGTGCATTTGATCGTTGTTTGTGTTCAGATGTTCAGTAGCGGTCATGAGCACGAAGAGTTTTAACTCTTTCTTCTCTGTGTCAATGGTTCCCTTTACATGTCTTTGAATGCAAAACTCTGCAGAGTCACTTTATTTCGACATTGTCTAATAATCCAAATGTAGTTGTATAAGTTACTATTATACAAACCAAAGGACAGGCAATGGTTTTTATGCTACAGATGGCATAAATAATGTTTGTATCTTCTGTTTTTGTTGCAAAGATAGCATTATCTATTATCTATTATCTAATTATGATAATAATAGTCATTTAAATTAAAAATATCTAAATAATATCATGTGTTTATATATATAGGCCTATATGTTCCGAAGTAACTAGTAACTAACTATTTGAGTAGTTTTTTCATTGGATACTTTTTACTCTTACTTTTACTGTAAGTATCTATTAAGATTTTTACTTTTACTTTGAGTAAATATTTCTATAAGTACTTGTAGTTTTACTTGAGTACAGTTTTTGGATACTCTACCCACCTCTGATTTGGATGCTAAATTATTATTTATTAAAACCCTGTACATTCAGATAAATAATATCATTGAATATTAAGTTTCCCCATGTAAATGTAAAAGTGTCCCCTATGTAAAGCGCTTTGAGTGCCGAGCTATATAAAGCGCTATATAAATATAATGAATTTATTATTAAAATTATTATTAAAGAATTTGAGATTTCATTTGCACACAGTAATTCTCATTCATTAATAAAAGTGAGAAGCTTGGACTGTATAGCTTTGTATTATGTTTGACAGATGAAATTATTATTTATTTAGCTGAATTTTAAAAATAGTATTTTGAGATATTAAGTAAATTAGGTATTTACACACCTGTAAATTTGGTAGAAACTTTCCTAAGCGACATAAATTGGATTCAAGGTACGAATTCTTTTTTCAGTCCATGCACTCCCTGAGAACTGAACCCTTGATCTTGACATTGGTGCCATGCTCTACCAGTCTACAATACAGATAGACAGAGAGCGCCTTGATAAACTGCATTTAATGGATATGTAAGACACAGTACAAGTCATATTATATGCTTGCTTGTAGATGTGGTGTGATGTCTCATCTTCATTCTTCATCCTTGCTCTGCAGTAAAAAAAAAGAAATTTAAATTTACAAGAATTTAGTTGCATGTTTTTTCCCCCCAGTCAGAAACGCATGTATATTAAGCAGTGAATATTAAGATTAACCCCATACCCCTTTTGCAAAAAAAATCACAATACCTTTCCAACTTCACGGCTCTTGGCCCTCAGCTTGTTGACCTGGGACTCTGCGATGTCAGCGCGCTCCTGAGCCTCCTCCAGCTCATGCTGCACCTTCCTGTACCTGGACAGGTGAGTGTTGGCCTGCTCCTCCTGTTACGATTACACAAGATATTCAACCCATTTCATAGCAGTGCATTCATGGCACTGGACTTTCTTGTCAATATTAAAACTTCACGCTCAAGATTTGATATTATACTTACAGCTTCTTCAGACTGGCGCTTGTAGGCCTTCACTTTCAGCTGCAGCTTGTCTACCAGATCCTGCAGTCGAGTCACGTTCTTCTTGTCTTCCTCAGTCTTTGGGTGTAAATATTGGTCATGGTCTTAGTTAAACTGTATATTGTAAAATGTGATAAATTTCTAATTCTAGTAGTTTTACCTGGTAGGTAAGTTCCTTCACTCTCCTCTCGTATTTGCGCACTCCTTTCACAGCGTCTGCTCCACGTCTCTGCTCGGCTTCAACTTCAGACTCTAACTCACGCACCTTCAGTATAGAGTTATTGTTTTGCTTGTCAAATCTCTGCCACGACCAGTACATCTAAGATTGAGTTTTGTTAAGCTCCTGAACACTCAAATTTACCCTGGACTCCAGTTTCTGGAGCTGTTTCTTTCCACCCTTCATGGCCAAACTTTCAGCCTCATCCAGACGGTGCTGCAGGTCTTTGACAGTCACCTCCAGGTTCTTCTTCATCCTCTCCAGGTGAGCACTGGTGTCCTGCTCCTTCTTCAGCTCTTCAGCCATCATGGCAGCCTGAAATATAAGACAATTTAAGTGAACTAACCAATATAGATGGGCAGTTGTGGCCTAATGGTTAGAAAGTTGGACTTGTAACCCGAAAGTCGAGGGTTTGATTCTCAATACTGGCAGGTAATGACTGAGGTACCCTTCAGCAAGGCACATAACCCCTAATCGCTCTCTGGGTGCCACAACAAAAAATAGCTGCTCACTGCTCCTGATGTGTGTGCACTAACTCTAACTTGGATTGGTTAAATGCAGAGGACAAATTCCGAGTATGGGTTACCATACTTGGTCTTCACTTCACTTCATAGCTAAAAATACCTTCTATGAATATTCCCTTTGTTACCACATGAACCTAAACATAAAGTCATATAACTGTTTAAATTAGGATAGAGAAGCAGAATGTAAACTCTCACATCAGTGATGGCCTTCTTGGCCTTCTCCTCTGCATTTCTGGCCTCCTGGACTGAATCTTCCACCTCACCTTGAACCTGGATCAGATCACTCTCAAGCTTCTTCTTGGTGTTAATAAGACTTGTATTCTGTGGGATGTAAGCAGTTAGTTTAGTCTACATTTTATATGAAAGTTTATCATGTATCCTGAATTTGTTCCAAGTATTTAGTCATTTTTTTGTACTTGTGAGTGCAGCAGTCCCACACGCTCGCTGGCATCAACCAGCTCTTGCTCCGCCACTTTGCGGCCTCTCTCTGTTTGCTCCAGTGCAGCTCTCAGCTCCTCAATCTCTGCTTGCATCAGGTTATTCCTGCGCTCCACCATGGCCACCTGCTCCTTCATGTCCTCCTGTCCTCTGAGAGCTTCATCAAGGTGCAGTTGGGCATCCTGTGGCAACATTCTTTCTTTGTTAGTTCTCTTGCTTTGGTTCATGTATCACATTCATTTTGCCAAACATCCAATGCTTAATGCATTTCCACATTCTACAGAAAGATACCTTGAGTTGGCCTTGGATGTTCCTGAGCTGTTTCTGGGCCTCGGCAGCCTGGCGGTTGGCATGACTCAGCTGGATCTCCATCTCATTCAGATCTCCCTCCATCTTCTTTTTGACTCTCAGGGCATCATTTCTGCTCCTGACCTCAGCGTCCAGTGTGCTCTGCATGGACTCGATCACTCTTTGGCTGTTCCTCTTGATCTGTTCCATCTCCTCATCCTTCTCAGCAATCTTCCTGTCAATCTCGCTCTTCACCTGGTTTAGCTCCAGCTGCACACGAAGAATCTTGGACTCTTCATGCTCCAGGGTGCCCTGATGGATAGTTAAAGTAAGAATTAAATCAACCTGGTAGAAAAATTGTGTAATGTTCATCATGTTAGAATGTTTTCCATGGTTTGACAGTTTTAAATAACAATACTTCAGCTTCTTCAAGCGCAGTCTGGATCTCTGTTTTCTCAGACTCCACTGTCTTCTTTGCCTTTTCCAGTTCATGAATCGTCTTTCCAGTCTCTCCAATCTGCTCCGTGAGGTCAGAAATCTCCTCTAAAGGGTTTAAAAAGCAGAAATGTAAAAATTTGTTTAAATGCATCTCTTTTTTTAGTCCTCCTTGGTGAACAAATAAAAGTTGCATTACGTTGCAGATTCTTGTTCTCTCTCTTCAGTGTCTCGAGTTGGTCAAGAGCTTCCTCGTAGGAGTTCTTCATTTTAAAAAGCTCAGTGCTGAGAGAACGAGCTTCTTTCTGAGCACCTTCTAGTTCAGCCTGACTTTCCTCATACTTCTGTTTCCACTCTGCTAGCACCTGAAAATGAAACAAATGTAGTCATTGTGAAATAAGTCCTCGGTTCATCAGTGTTTAGGTTTATTGGTTATCCATGTCTTTCTTACCTTGTCAAAGTTTCTCTGCTTCTTGTCAAGGTTGGCTGCTAATGCATTTGCCCTTTCCACATCAATCATGAGATCCTCTACTTCACCCTGCAGTCTCTGTTTGGTCTTTTCCAGAGAGGCACACTTTGAGTTCACCGCCTCAATTGATTCTTCAGCATCCTGCAGACGCTGGGCCAGCTTTTTCCTGAGGGAAGTGATATGAAATTATGAAATCTTATAATATTTTTCATATTAATGTAGGAAGACTTTTCCATTGATGTATTTACTTGGATTCCTCAAGCTCCTCAGTTCGCTGGATGGCATCAGTCTCATATTTGGTTCTCCACTGAGCCACTTCACTGTTGGCCTTAGACATTCCACGCTGGAGTTCAGCTTTGGCCTCCTGCTCTTCCTCAAACTGCTCTCTGAGCAAATCACAGTCATGGCGGGCAGACTGAACTGCATGGGCCAGAGCGTTCTTGGCCTTGAAGTCAAAAGGTTTCCTTTTATTGTACACCGCTATGTTCATAGTTATTCACGGTACTTGGTAACAGAAAATAGTAGCATTTTTGTAGGTACATACCTTGACCTCTTCTTCAATATGTCTTTTGAGTTCCTCAATCTGCTGAGTATAAGCTTGTTTGCCTCTTGTCAATTGAGAAACAAGAGCTTCTTTCTCCTCCAATTGACGCCCAAATTCCCCTAGTATGAGACAATGGGTAATTTTATCTTTATAAGTGTCCACAAGAGCTGTATCATGTCAGTATTGGGTTTTTGCATCACAGGTTTTTGCTCAGTTCTATAATTGTATGCATGGTGTATTCAATGTGCGTGGGGTATTTTTAGTTTATTTACGTACCATTTTCAGTTTGCAGCCTTGCCCTCTGTCCATTTAAATCATTAAGTTGGCGTACAAACTCATCATTTTTGGTTTTTAGCTCACTTGTTTGGTCTTCTAATGTCCGGCACATCTTTTCAAGGTTTGCCTACATGAATTATAAAAAGTTTTAAAACTTTTTGACCTCTTTGTGGTTTGTTCTTTTGGCAATTATTTATATTTCAAGCTGTTAAAGTTAAAGTAGTTTTGTAAAACTAAAACTAAATCTTCACTTGAAGTTTTCCCAATAGTATACCTTTGCTTTAGCCACAGCCTCCATGTTACTTGTCAAGTCATCAATCTCCATCTTGTATTCACTCTTCTCCTTCTCCAGCTTCTGTTTGACCCGCTGAAGGTTGTCGATCTGTTCTCCGAGCTCAGCCACACTGTCCGCCTGCTTCTTTCGGAGAGCTGCAGCCGTTGCTTCATGCTGCAAGGTGGACTCTTCTAGATCACGACGCAACTTCTGAAATTCAGCTTCACGCTTCTTGTTCATCTCAATCTGGGCAGAAGTGGCACCACCAGCTTCCTCAAGCCTCTCACTGATCTCTTCAAGTTCCCTGGAGAGATCAGCTCTCTGCTTCTCCACTTTAGCACGAGCAGCTCGCTCGGCCTCAATTTCCTCTTCCAGCTCCTCAATACGGGCCTAAATAAATAAATAAAAAATTATGCAGTGGTATTGGCAACGTGGGTTTTTCCAGCTCTGCAACTACTTCACAGTTTCACATAGAAAACATTAGTGTTAGGGTTACCTGAAGTTCTTTGATTTTCTTCTGAAGCTGTGCTCCCAAAGACTGTTCATCCTCAATCTTGCTGAGAAACTGACTTATCTCAAAGTCTTTCCTGTTTTTAAAGTATTGTTTTTTAAAAAGTGCACAATACTTACTTTTTGTTAAATGTGTAATTTTTTAGAGACTGATGTCCACTCACTTTTTGATCTTCTCTTCTGATTGCTGTTTGTCATTCTCCAGGTCCATTAGGGACTCCTGGGCCAGTTTTAGATCACCTTCAAGCTTTCTCTTGGCTCTCTCAAGGTCCATACGGAGCTTCTTCTCCTGCTCCAGTGAGCCCTCAAGCTATTGTCACAGAAACCAGAGCATTTAATTCTGATATAGAGACACAACATTTATTTCCTATTGATTCAGGCTCTTATTCTCATGCCAAATATCTTACATCATCCACTTGCTGCTCAAGCTTTGTCTTAGATTTAGTCAGAGTGTTGACTTTGTCTTCCTCTGCCTGAAGGTCATCAAGAGTCTGCTGGTGTGCCTCTTGGAGGGCTTTCTTCTCTTTGGTCAGCTTGGCAATGCTCTCATCCTGAGAGGCCATCTCCTCCGTCAGGTTTTTAACCTAAATGGAAACATTATTCACTGGATTCATTTTCAAGATCCTAAAAAATCAGCAGTGTGAAGAATAGCTGAAAAGATTATTGACCTTATTTTCTGTTGCATGTTTCTCCTTCTCCACTTTGGCCAAGGTGAGCTCCAGGTCATCGATGTCTTTCTTCAGTTCAGAGCATTCGTCCTCCAGTTTCCTCTTCTTGGCAGTCAGTTCAGCATTGATTTCCTCCTCATCCTCCAGTCTCTCGTTTGTCTCTTTGAGTTTGGCCTCGAGCTGGATCTTGCTTTTAATGAGACCTTCACATCTCTCCTCGGCATCAGAGAGGTTTTCAGATTCCTGCTCATTGAGATGGATTTAGTTTAATGGGTTGTTTGTAGCTGTAGCATTCATATTAGGATCAATAAGACCTAAAATACTCACAGATGATACTTGCAGTTGAAGATCATTTTTCTCCTGAAGAAGTGACACCATTTTTTCTTCAAGCTCCTTCTTTTTAGCTAATGCCTTTGTTAGATCCTCCTTCATTTTCTCAAAGTTCTCCTTCATGGCTGCCATTTCTTTCTCTGTCTCTGCACTCTTTAGAAGAGGCTTGATCTTGAAGTACAGCTTCATCCATGGCCAATGTTTCACATTCATGAATGAGCGGATGTTGTATTGGATGGAATAAATTGATTCTCTGGGAGACGGAGTTTCTGGTTTTAGTTTAACAAAAATATTAAATTTTATTTATTTAATTGTAAATGAAATAATGTATATTTCACTCACCTCCTCTCCATCATTTTGACAAACTCCTTCCTCATGAGGAAGCCCCGACAACGAGCCTGAGTCATGGTAACCAGCGCTGCTAGTTTCTCATCTCTCATCTCCTCAAGTGTACCCAACAGACCAGCTTTAAAGAACACCTGCAAGAACATATAATGATGTTTCCTGTATATTATGGAAGCCATTCTCTTCTATTGTTGATTTGAGCTTAGCCATTTGTTGTGCAGCTCACCTTGGTGTGTCCAAACTTATATTGGGTGTGGTCAACATCAATAGAGCCCAAGAGTTTCTCTGAAGCCTTTTTGTTGTCAATGAACTGTCCGTCAGGGATGACGCTAGCATTTAATACTTTGTATCTAGAGGACAATCAGAGGAGAGTCGTGTTCTCGTGGAGCCACAAAAACATTAATAAAATGGTGAAGATTATGTGGTGCATCATCTCTAATTAGGTGGTTGCAAAAAGGTGACTTTACCTCTGCTTAAAGTCACCATACAGGATTCTGCTGGGGAAACCCTTCCTGCAGATTCTGATGCCCTCCAGCACACCATTACACCTGAGCTGGTGGATAACCAGGAAGTTTTCCATCAGGCCTGCAATGAAAATGTTCTTAAGGTTCCAGAGATATTTTCAAAACCTTTGAGTCTTCAGAGATTAGGATTACCTGGAGTCTTGGACTCATTAGGAATCAAGCAGCGCACAAAGTGAGGGTGAGTGCTCCTCAGGTTAGTCATCAGCTTTCCCAAGTTCTCCTGTGGAAATGTTTGTCATTAGTCTAATCATTAATGGTGTACAAATTCACATTCTTCATTAAAAGATAATCTGTTTTACCCTGAAAAGTGCAGACACTGTCTGGAAGGAACCACCCTTCTTCTTGCCTCCCTTTTTTCCACCTCCCTCAGCTGTTTTATGTCAATGAAAGAAATTGTTTTTTTATTGTCCTTGTGTTGCTTTCCATCAAACCTTTCAATAAATCACTTAGAGAATGTCTAATTGTGTCATAACACAAAGGAATTGAAGAAAAGCAAATGGCCGTACCTTCAGCAGCTCCATGAGCGGCATACAGGAAGGCCAGCACTTTGAGCGATGACTTTTGGTAGAGTTGCACGACAGAATCATTCAGTGGATCCTTGTTCTTGTCCAACCAGCCAGTAATGTTGTAGTCCACAGTGCCGGCGTAGTGCACCAGAGAGAAGTGGGCTTCTGCCTTACCTTTGGCAGGCTTGGGCTTCTGGAAAGCTGGACATTTGCCCAGATGCTGATCATATAGCTTGTTTTTGAAGCTTGTGTCTGTAGCCTTGGGGAACATGCACTCTTCTTCAAGGATGGAGAAGATACCCATTGGCTGTTGAAGAAATATTCACGCTCAAGTACAGGCACAATATGAATAATCATTTTAATTTGCTGAATGTCCTCTTACCTTCTCAATGAGCTCAATGCAGGCAGCCAAGTCCATACCAAAGTCAATGAACTCCCATTCAATGCCTTCTTTCTTGTACTCCTCTTGCTCCAGAACAAACATGTGGTGGTTGAAGAACTGTTGCAGTTTCTCATTTGTGAAGTTGATGCAAAGCTGTTCCAAGCTGTTGTACTGACAATTAAGCAGAGGCAGGTTCTTAATACTGACTGTTATCTTTATGTCTTGATTC
Source organism: Gila orcuttii (assembly GCA_026230005.1). Taxonomy (NCBI): domain Eukaryota; kingdom Metazoa; phylum Chordata; class Actinopteri; order Cypriniformes; family Leuciscidae; genus Gila; species Gila orcuttii. The sequence continues at coordinate 137,116 of JAPDVR010000020.1, read as the reverse complement.
TTACACAGACATTAAAAACTGATGCTCACATCAAAGATCTCAAATCCAGCGATATCCAGCACACCAATGAAGAACTGTCTAGGCTGCTTTGTGTCCAACATCTCATTGATACGGACAACCATCCACAAGAACATTTTCTCGTAGACAGACTTGCAGAGCGCAGAGACTGCGTTGTTCACCTGAGAAATTCAAAGGTCAGAGTAGATCATATCATTACTCTTTCACTTCCCAAGACAACTATGAATGTCTACGAGACACTTTATTCGAGTAGATAAGTGATCACCTGTGGTACTGTCTGGCCTTTGGTCACCATCTCATTTCCGACCTTCACTCTGGGGTAACACAGAGCTTTCAGCATGTCAGCGGAGTTGAGGCCCATGAGGTAGGCGATTTTATCAGCCACTGAGGAAGAACAGTTTTACGCATTATTGTCACTAATGAAGTAAACGTTTACATGTTTGTAGTATGTGTTAATTGTACGTCTTACCCTCGGTGCCATCAGGCTCGGCCTGCTCCTCTCTCTGCTTCTGTTTAAACTTCATGCCTCCATGATGCATCACAGCACCTGTCAACTTGTAGATACTGATTTTCTCATCCGCAGTGAAGCCCAGAATGTCAATGGCAGTCTGTTTTTATATGACCAAATGAATCACACATTATTCTTTTGCGAGTCAAAAAGAAGGGTATTTTATATTTTATGTCATTTAGTTTATTGTAGTGTCTTTTTGATGTTTGTTTGCTCAGATAAATGTAATAAAATATGAAAATACTTGCTACTACTACTAATAATGTAGTTGTCCACATACATCTGTGGCAATGAACTCCTCCACATCATTGATACTCTTGACAGTGATTTCACCCTGGCTGATCATTGGATAGTCGTAAGGGTTGGTGGTGATGAGCAGGGCCTCTGTAAATAATTGATGTGCAGTATGTTAACAGTGTTCTCAAACATGGAAATAAATGAAATGCACAATACTGTAGATTTCTCACCGAGCAGCTCTGGCTTGTGTCCGGTCATGAGCTGGTAGAAGATGTGGTAGCTCCTCTCAGCAGACAGCTGGAATGTTACTCTTGACTTTTCCAGCAGATCTTACAAAGACAAAAAAAAAAATGTATCCACATTTTTGCCTCCACATTAAACATTTATATTTTGGCTTAAAACAGTGATGACTCACAAGTTTCAATATCAGCTGAGGCCAGTTTTCCAGTGGTCCCAAAGTGAATTCTGATGAATTTACCCTACGCAGATTGAAATATTTTGAAGTTTCGAATTTCCCAGCTTTGGAATGTTAACTGAATTTGTACAATTCATCTGGCCACAGTAACTTACAAAACGAGAAGAGTTGTCATTTCTCACAGTCTTGGCATTTCCATAAGCCTCCAGCAGAGGGTTGGCTGCAATGATTTGATCCTCTAGCGACCCCTGGTGAGTAGTTTAATCATGCAGAATAATTCTATCACTGAACTGTGTATGATATTCAATTATTTAGTCACCTTCATTTTGCCAGCGGTAGGTTCTGTCTTCTTTCCGCCAGCCACAGCGATTGTCGCAAAGTACTGGATGACACGTTTGGTGTTGACAGTCTTTCCTGCACCAGATTCTCCACTGAGTGGACATGTTAAAGATGGAAAAGAACATATTTCAGAATATTTTAAGTGTGATATGTTGGCTTTTATGTAAGTGCTTCTTTAAAATCCATAAATGTCAGACGGGAAACCTGCATGTACATGCATCATGCTGGCATGTGTGGTCTTATCCTCATATACATGCAGCACTGTCAGTAAGCGGCTTTTCCCCACTCCTTTCTGTTACTTTAGTTATCCTGTCTTTCCCAGCACATGCCAATAAGAATGATGCTTATGCATTTACATGACCACGTTTTACAAGCTTTCTACAGCAGAAAAGGCAGGTGTTAAACTGTTTTCTCTCAATAGCTTAAGCAATGTTAGCATTTACTTGATGATTCTTATACAATAACTTCAATTATCATAGCCTACTTACGTAATCAGGATAGACTGATTCTCCCTGTCTGAAACACATTTAGTATTATTATAAGTGAAACCGCTAAACAGATTGTATTTTCAGTTTTTTTTGTATATATCATATTTGTAACAAAATGTGCACCACTACATAAATTACTCATAAGAGATCCATGAAGTAAAAAGAGTCCATTAAATAAAGAGATTGTAGGTGTATTAAGCAAAATATTAGCAGGCTCAAGTTTAGCACAAGTTGATTGGATTGCAAAACGGATTGAAAATGTGTATCTCTACTTACCAGTGAGCATGAACTGGTAGGCGTTGTCGGAGATGGAGAAGATGTGAGGTGGGGCTTCAATCCTCTTTTTGCCTCTGTATCCACTCACAACGACTGAATCGTACACTGGGAGCCACTTGTAGGGATTGACAGTGACGCAGAACAAGCCAGAGTAGGTCTGAAACGGAGATAGATAGTCCAGTTTTACAATGCTGCACCCCATCCCCAGGAATAAAATATGATTTGCTTAGACTTACGTAGATCATCCATGCTGCGTAACGCTCTTTGAGGTTATACAGCACAGTAGGCTCATTGAGGTGGGTCATCATGGCCATGTCCTCAATTTTGTCATACTTTGGAGGATTCATGGGGAAGATTTCAGTGTCTTTCACCGTGATCGTCTATAAAGTTTTAAACACGGATGAGACATTTAGTACAAACGCTATATTTGTTTCACCTTGCAAGTAGTTTTACAGTCCAAAGCATCATGTAAAACTGTTTTACAGAAGATCAACAAATATTTTAATTCTACTTACTTTCCCACACAGAGTTTTGACAGTAGCTTTGCCGCCTTCTTTACTAGCAAGAACACCCTTCAGGTACATCTCGTTCGGCTCTGCCACGAAGTATGCCGTTTTGGCATCAAAGGGTGTGTTCTGAGCCTCTATTCTCTCTTTTTCTGGCTTCCGGAGGTAAATGGCCGCCGGGCCGAAGCACTCCATTTCACCATCTCCCATGGTTGCGGTTTACTGTGAGAAGAGAGAGAATGTGCAGAGGGATTTATACTTTCATAACTTCTAAATATTAAACAAATGCAAGTGGAATGAAACTTATTAATTCCTATGAAGCCAAATGATGCTACTCCACGTGAACGTTTCTGAGCTTCTGTGTTCTAAAGCAGTTTTTTTTATCCTGAGCAACTCTCTTTTTACTCAAGTTTAACAATTTGGTACTCTATTCAACCAAAGGTTTGCTTTAGAACTGAAATAGGATCTCTTATTTTCTTTGCTTCTAAAATGAAAACCAGTGATTATAAGTATCCGTATATTTTGTGTATTAATCACATTCGTAATACCTGCTGTCCTGTCCAGAGAGAATGTGTCTGAGGTAGGAGATGCTGAGAGAAAGGAAAAAAACTTGAGTTCAAATATTTGCTTTGAATGACATGAATTACAAGTATAACTTAGACTAATTCAGTCAGATTAGTATCAAAAGCATGTTGAACAGTGCATAGCCACACTCTAAACTCTTAAATAATCTAACTGATTACCATGCATCAGGGTTAGCCATTTAATCTCTAAACTGCAGAACACAAGTATGTGATGTAATGTGAATAGTAGAAGGAGACCATGATGAACAACTCACCCACCTTTGAGTTCCAGTCAGTCCTTAAAGGAGCCTGAAGCAGCTTCTTATATAGACAGAATACTGTTCACTCAGCAGAACTCACTCACTGTATTTGGTCATGTAAATTTAGCTCCGTTTCAGCAGGAATTTGTGTAACTGATTGTCACGTTCATCAATATCCTGGCATTAGCCAAATATGTTATCACTATGATGTAATTAACTGTCCAGTCTTTATTAGTTTTAGTTTTATTAAAGGAAATATTGTGTTAGAAGAACAGATAATGGGGTTGAGATAATGGCAGTGAACCCTTCAGTAAGATGAGGTAAATTGGCACTAGATGAATAAAACAAATATTTGAAAATAAGCCACCAATATTGAGATTAAATATTACATTTGATGTATTTATAGGTGCCACTTGTGATCAAGCGCCTTAACCTTGAGAAAGGGTTGTTATGTGAAGGGTATCAGTTACTGGAGTTCAGACATTGTTTGGGTCTTATGTAGAGCATAATCTTCTTCAAGTGCCTTGGCACCACAGAAGAGCCCAGTTTAGCTGTGGAGAAGCTCTCAAATGTCACTGGGATTCTGTTCCCAGAAGCCTGGAAAGCTTTTCATGTGTCAGAGCAGCAAATTTGGGCGCAACAGTTGTCATTCTGTGAACCTATGCTGAAGGCCTTGCGACAAGATCTGGCAGAATAATGCTGTGTAGACAAACCTATGAAAAGGTATGAGACTAGTTAATTTCATCATTCATAACTTTAGAAGTGTTTTTTCCCCCCTGGTCATATTCAAAATTAATAACAGATTAAAAAAACACATTTACAAGTAATGGTCAACCACAGCTATTAATAGCTCTATATATAAGTCAAATTGGTCACACTTTCTTTCGATGGTCCAGACATTCTACTAACTATAAGTAACCTGTCAACTAACTCTCATTAGAGTATTAGTAGATTTCTAGGTTAGGGTTAGTTTATAGAGTTGTACTTGCAAAGTAACTTGTAGTCAGTACAATGTCTGTTTTAAATAAAGTGTTAGCAGATATTAAGCAGACAGTCTACTAATACTCTAATGAGAGTTAGTTGACAAGTTACTTATAGTTAGTAGAATGTCTGGATCATCAAAATAAAGTGTGACTGTCAAATGTATATAGGGGTCTCTTTTAGACATCCTAATCAGGTGGATAATAGAAGTAGCTTATAAATAAGACGCATAGCAAATGTTGTAAATTAGAGCATATGATTCTTATTTGGACTAAATGCAAACTTTGTTTTTGGCCATGCATTTAATTTGTCCTCTCTCATCTCTCTGCTCATTTCCAGCTTGTTGTTTCAGTTTTACACCCTACTAATGGCTTTGCTAGTCTATTGGGCATTAGTGTCTGTTAATTTGTGAATAAATGCTGTTGATCTCAAAGTCGTAGTCATATTATAGTCAAATTTATTTGTATAGCACTTTTCACACTACACAATTTCAAATCGGCTTCACTAGCTGCGTTTACATGGACACTTATAATCGGATTGACGGCTCAATCGGACTAAAAAACCTTCATGTAAACACCTTAATCGATCCGATTGAGCTCGATCCGATTGAAATTTAGATCCGATTGAAAGGGGTGGTTTACTCCTTTTGTAATCTGATCGAGAGAACATGTAAACACTTGATCGGATTGAAAACCAAAACTAAAAGGACTGCGCATGTGCAAAGACGTTGAAATAGCGTAATGACGTATGACGCACGTAACGAGCTGTTCTTCCTGTTGAATAGAGTGAATATAAAATGAGTGTTCCGTTATTAAAAAATTCTCATTTCACTCAGCGTCTGTGAAGTGAAGCAGGACAACGTCCCACCAGTGCTTGTTTAAGATTATCATCCATAGACGACTAGTTTTGGGCGCGGGGTTTTACTGCGTGATCAATATAAGCAGCACGGCAAAGCGGTTCATGCTCATCGTCTCCAAATCATGACCAGAGATGGATAAATATTAAGTCTGCTGTTTAAAAAAAATAAAGAACCAATAGAGGAGAATAGTTAATGCGCGAACAGCGGCATATTCGTGCAGTGTGTGCATGTCAAAAAATCAATTCCGATTTGAATCTTGTGACATATAAACGCGCACATCAACCCGATTACTTTATTTATCGTTCATGTAAACACCGTGTTCGGATTCATCAATCGGATTGATTTCATTCCGATTGAACCATGTAAACGCAGCTACTGTTAGGGTTTGGCAGGAGGCTGTGGAATAAATTCTAAGGTGTTGACACCTTATGAGATGGCGACATGTTCTCAATAAAAAAGGCATCTTTCCCTAAGGGTGGTCATATTAGGACTTTCCAGAAATATAGCTGGCCGGTCAGCAATGCCATCAGGGCTTTGCCATTTGCCAAAGAGCGTTATTGTGGTGTCAAGTTGAAAGTTTAATATCAGATGGTCATCCGCTTTAATCAACTCCATCTCGGACACCCATATTTATAAGAATATTGTAGGAAGCTATTGATTAATTTAATCATTATTATTGGTCATTCCTTTGTTTGGTTAGTATAAAGAAAGACTTTACAGGGGTGGTGATGGCGCAGTGGATAAGACACATGCCTTTGGTGTGAGAGACCCAGGTTCGAATCCACTGTGAGACACCATTGTGTCCCTGAGCAAGACACTTAACCCCTAGTTGCTCCAGAGGCGTGCGACCTCTGACATATATAGCAATTGTAAGTCGCTTTGGATAAAAGCGCCAGATAAATGTAAATGTACATTAGTGTTTATCTTTATTTATTAATTTAGCAGGTGCTTTTATTCAACAGCTGGTTTGCAGGCATGCTGTTCTTGCATTGATTAATTTGTTGGCTTTCCTGTTGTTGTCATACAGTAGTGGGACTCTGCTGAACTGGCCAGGTAACATTTCTTTTAAAAAATATGACATTAAATGTGTTATTTACAGTGTTGTGCAAGTTACTTCCAAACTGTAATACATTATACATTACTTGTTACTGTTATTTAAAAGTAATTTATTACTTATTACATATTACTGTCTCAGAATTGTAATGCGTTACATTACTCCTGTATTACTTTTGAGTTACTTTCACCAAAACAGCTATACAGAAGTAGAACTTAACATTCTAAGGCTGTAACGATATGCGATATGAAACCGAAATCGCGACACTCAGATCCACGAACCTGCAGAATGGCGACACACCCCTTCCAACTCCAAGAGTTGTCCTTCCCGTCCAGATCCAATGCTACCACATCTTTAAATTACTATTAGTATTATTTGAATTTTTAAGTTAACATTATAAAATACGTAGACCTACACCACAAAACTAGTTGAGGATAAATTATTTAAAATTGGGGAATTCCAGTGTTTTGGACGTGATATTTGCAGTCAAAACTTGAAATATACATTCTCAGAAAATGCATTTAATACCAATATATTGAAACGTCTGTTTATCCATAGGATACCACCTTAAAAGAGTCCAGACATTAGAAAAATATCAGTCTACACATGCGTTTTATATTTAATATGAGGGAAATACACGCATTCATGCTGACAAAAAAATATTTAACTTTTAGGAGGCAAAATATTTTTTTGTAATTCTGTGAATTAAAAGTAATCAAATCAAAAGTAATACTACCCACCGGATGAAGAAGGGTTGGCTCTCCACAGAACATAAAATATTCATTTTATTTTATTTTTCGTGTTCGCATTTATGAGTAAAAAACAATGTAAGGACGAGACAGTTCTCCGTTACGGACGCGACCGCTCTGAAGCGGCACTAAAAGACTGTTTTAAAACTTTCACAGAGACCTCAAACAGAAGACACAAAGCCTTTCTTTAAAGTGAATTTCGATTTGTACTAATTGTATCTTAATTTTAATCAATGTTTCATCAACCAATTACCTGGATTTAATAAATAAGAAGTAAATATAGCAGACAATAGATAATCACGACACGGAGGCGCCTGCGCGAGCGCGCCTCATAAATGAACCGAAACTCAGCGTATAAGGTAGCCTAGCCTACTTCACAGACCTGAAAAATATATATATATTGAAATGTCCACTTGTAAACAACAATCCAAAACGAAAGAAAACGGACTGCTCTCTGCTTATCTGTATGAAATGTGCATTTCTCTCTGGCGCATTCAGTACTGCGAAGATCGCGAGTCAGCAATGTCAACTTCATCTTTATTAATTAACGATTAAAATGTCTCCCTGCTATATTTGACATATTCATAATCATTGCTTTTGCCGGTTCTTTGTGACAGCTTTTAGGTGCTTTCCTTACATCATGTTACGTGAATGCGTCACCACCGCATCAAAAACATGATTGCGTGATGAAAACAAGAAAAATACCACATAAACATAGCCTAACTGTTTAGAAACAAAACACAGAACAAATAGAGTAGCCTAATGCGCATACGTACAGTCTTCTTCACCCATTGCCGCTTTTCCACTGGCCAGCGCGAGCACAGTGGCCGAAATCATGCCTCACGGCACTCCTGCAAAACATAAATCGCTATAAAAAATATATCAGACGCTGCCATTTAGTCTTTATTTACAAACTTGGACACCACACGCGGCTATTGACTGACCTCGAACAGGTAACTTAGCCTACTTGCATTTTTCATTCGTTAATGTCTCGCGGTCTTGGTGGTGTTTTTTTTTTATTGTTTTTTTGTTTTTTTTACAATTAAAACTTTGACTTTGAGGACAGATGGGGTCTGGTGATTTGGGCATTTGTTAGTCATTCTGAATTTCTCGTAGTATTTAGATTAAACCTGAGTTTTACACTTAGACTAGGCATTTACCATGTGATATTTTTGGGATGCAAACTGGAGCATTAGAATACATTTGAGTGCTTTTGTCAGATTATATATTTGGTAATAACTTTATTGTGAAATGGAGTTCTCGCTCATTTGAATGGCAAATAATGATCTTATCAATTACATTTATTTAGTGGGAAACATTTTTTAGTAACGTTATATTTTTAAGATGGAACAGGTAACTACATTATTTAACTTGAACTAACTTTGAACAATACTGTTACAGCATGAATAATTCTTAATATCACATTTTTCACATTATTTTTTAACGAGTGTTAACATGCACTGTGAACTAACATGAACATGCAATCAACAATTCTGTGCTTATGTAATGTAATATCTTTATTGTCTACCAAGGTGGAAAATTGTCTTTGGCTCACCAGCCATTAAAATAAATATACAGACCATAATAAAAGACAAATACATAAAACAGACAGATCACAATTCATAAAAAAAACATTTCATACTATAGTCATTTGGATTATCATTTACTTGCCGAATTGAGAATTTTAACAGCATTTGGAATAAAAGACCTCTTAAACAGATTTTTATTTGCTAGAGGGGCTCTGTAGCGTCTACCCGATTTCATGGGCTCAAATTGACTGAAGAGAGGATGAGAACTATCTGCAAGAATAGTCCTTGCCTTCTTCTTCGCCCTTTCATCATAGAGCGGTACTAGTGGCCTCTGTTGCCTGCCAACTATTCTGCTTGCAATTGTCACAATTCTGGCAAGTTTGTTCTTAGATCTGCAATTTTAAATGATCATACCAGGCTGTGAGATGAAAAGTTAGTACACTCTCTACCATGGATTTGTACACAAGTTCTAAAATATGCTGACTAACTCCAAGGCCACTAAGTTGTCTTAAAAGAAATAAACGTTGAGAACACTTTTTAAAAAGGTAGTCTGAATTATCAGCAAAGTTCATGTGTGAATCAAGAATTGAACCTAGATATTTAAACTTCTTCACAATTTCAACTTGTTGACCCACAAGTGAAATTGGCTGGATTGACATATCTGCTTTTGGGCAGATAATCAATTATTTTGTCTTTGCCACGTTAATTTCTAGTTGGCTAAGATGACACCAATTCTCCAGGGCCTTAATGTGAGCCAGATAGGCAGCGTCATATAACGAATTAGTTTTGTCCAATAGGCCCACTAAGGCCATATCATCAGCGTATTTGAACAATCTAAAATGTTCTTCTTTAACCCTCTGAGGTCTAAGGGGTTTTTGGGGTCCTTGAGGTGTTCTGACATGCTCTGACATTTGTGCTTTTTTTCAGTTATTTATAAACATGTTAATGGAAAAGGTGTAAATTCACTCTATATAGCACAAACGGGGCTACCATAATATGTGAGCAACATGTATGTACATGTTTGTATTTTTGAGAGAATATTATTTATGCATGGTTATTGAAAAAACTAAAACTTAAAGTGTCTGAAATAAGGCCACAAAACACATACTAAATATGTGTCCACAAGACTTTTGACTAATGAGTGTTGTTGCCTAGAGTTTTTGCTTCAAAATGATCTGAAAATCATCCTGCCTAATAATTTACACAAAACAATACATTGATTTAAATTTTATAAGACACCTTTTGTTTGGAAAGGCAATATGCGTGGAGGCGTGTTCACACCTGAGATAATGAGCCACATACATAATGAGCTGCATATTAATTAGCCCTTTCACACAGGTGTGTCACAGGATCCCAAAGAATGCAAGGACAAAAGAAATTATCTATATATACATATTTTACAATTAGAAATTGTAACCAATTACAAATAGGTTACAATTACAACAACAATTACAATTTTAACAATATTTCAAGTGTATTTCTTTGTAAAAAGTATACATTTTATCATACGTATTAAAAAAGGTAAGGATTCATTAGTTTGAATATTGGAACAAACACTATAATAACATCTTAGTTGATAATTCAATATACCTACTTTATTTTTGACAAAACATCATACTATAGTATATTTAACATGAGCAGAAATTGGTGAACAAAAGCTTAACTATTTAATGTAACAGTAGTCTTTTTTTACAGTCAAAACTTTATAATCTATCCAAAACTAATCACAAAATCTTGTCTAAACATTCATATTTAGTCTGTAACATATTGTGTATGATATATTAGCATATACATGTGAATTTGCAGCTTGTTGCTTATACAGACATTTTATTTCAACATATTTCAGTCTATTTTTACTCATCTTAGTAGGCTATAGCAATATAGTTTGGATGTGTTCATGTAAACATAACGTTTACTAATGTAGGTGCAAGAGTGAATGAACGGCACAGACGTGCTGTATAACTGTAGTAAACAAAGCGCGCGCGCCTGTGCCGTTCATTCATCATTTAGCCTACACACAGACACACAATTCATATTTAAAGAGTCTTTTTGCGGTTTACAGTCAGACACTATTCAATATCGCGATTAGAACAAAGCACTTAAGAATAAATGACTTACTACATCAGCTGGATCCGTTGCTCCTCCAAATGAAACTACCAGCACTTCTTGTACTTTTTCCAGGGTTATTAGATAGTATTATTCCTCACAGCGAAAGGATACGCTGTGTACACAGCTGTACAAGATACTTACTAAACATGATGTGTTTTATAATCCAGCTGGTGGGCGTTGGCATGTTTTTTGAATGGCTTGCCTTAGATCATTTGCGTTTGAATACCGCGCGCTCTCCGTGGGCGTGGCACATTAACGCATAATGAGGTATAATGAGCTGGAAAGAAAAATACTGACATCTCTCTCTTTTCATACAGATTACATAAACTGAGAATATTTGTTTTTTATATAAATTAATTCATTTAAAAGAAGAGAGTTCAAGCTTCATTATGGAAAAACACTCGTGCCTGTATGACAAGTATTCGCGGAATTACAGTTAATTTTCGGACGCGTTTCAGAATGCACTTCACTGACAGAGAGAAGGCAGAACGCGCATCATGTTTGTTTTTCTTTATTTGGCGAAAAGCACAACACTTTGTTTTTATTGTGAGTATCCACAAAAAAATAGACACTTATCAGGATCTAATGATGTACAACACTTAATATGTAAGATCAAAATCAACAGAGTATTTTGAGTTTCTTTTGCACTGATAAGAAAAAAAGCGAGACTAGCGATAGCCGACCTCAGAGGGTTAATCATAAACGTATTAGTAAAAAGAGAGAAGAGCACAGGGGAAAGGACATAGCCTTGTGGGCAACCTGTACTTAAAGTTAGCATATCAGACACAGGCCCTCGAACACAGACCCTCTGTGTACGACAAGAAAGAAAATTTCTAATCCAGCGGACTAAGCCTGTATCAACATCCAGATCAACCAGTCTTGTTAAGAGAATGTGAATCTTCATTGAATTAAAAGCCGAGCTAAAATCCACAAATAAAACCCTAACATATGCTTTGGGATGCATGAAATGTTTTGTAACTGTATTAAGCAGTGTCAGTACAGCATCATCTGTACCTCTGTTACTCTTATATGCAAACTGAAGTGGATCTAACCTAGAGGCGACAGTCGAAGTTAGATGATTAGCTAAAACTCGTTCCATAGTTTTACACAATATAGAAGTTATTGCAATGGGCTGGAAGTCATTTGGCATGCTCGCCCTTGGCTTTTTTGCCACAGGCCTAATTATTGAGTACTTCCAAAATTTTGGCACTTTACCTGTGTCCAAAAGTAATTGGAACAACCTTGCAAAAACTCCTTTTAGTTGAGGGGCACAATCTTTAAGAAGGCATGCTTTTAAGCCATCTGGGCCAGTGGTCTTGTTGGGCCTTAGTTTACAAAGGCTTGCCATGACATCGGCCTCAGTGATAACTATTGATGATTCTGCCGGGAGATTATTACATATCTCATCACATTCAGTCTTGCCTTCCACAGTGTCAAATCTACCATAAAAGTTATTTAAATCATTAATAAAACTTTTACTTACACAGTTATCATCCTTTTTATTTGGCCTACCCATTAAACTATGTAATCCCTCCCAAGCCTGTCTTATATCACCAGTTAAGAATTTTCCCTCTATCTTATTTTTATAATCAATTTTTGCTTTAAGAATGTCTCCCCTTAACTGTCTCCTTTTCTCACACATTAAATCTGTATTACCTGAACAAAAGGCAACCTTCTTTTCATTGAGACAGCTTTTCAGCTTTTTCGATACCCAAGGCTTGTTATTTTGAAAGATTTTAACAGTTTTATTCTCAAGCACAGTATCTTCACAAAACTTAACATATGACGTAATGGTATCTGTGAGCTCATCAGCATCATGACGAGACTGAAAGAAAATGTCCCAATTGGTTTCTTCAAAGCAGTCCCTTAGTTGCTCTTTACTCCTATCAGACCACACCTGAATTTGCTTAATAATAGGCTTTGTCCTCTTCACTACAGTCTTATATTTGGGTAGAAGATGGATTACATTATGGTCAGATTTCCCAAGGGGTGGTCTACAAACTGCTTTGTAGGCGTTGGGAATATTACCATAGCAGCAATCAATAGTCCGGTTTAGACGGGTGGAACATTCCACATACTGCTGGAGATTAGGCAAATATTCCAATAAATCACATGAATTAAAATCCCCAAGAATTAAAACAGTTTGATCTGCAGAACGAGTGAGAGCATCATTATAGCTTTCCGCTATTCTCACCCCTGCTGCCGTGAAATTAGGCCCAGGTACATAGGTGAATATGACCGTAATCTGGCCAAATTCCCGCGGGAGATAAAATGGTCTAAAAGAAATCGTTAAAATCTCAAAGTCCGGCGTGCACACTTCCTCCCGTACACTGTACTGTGTGGCCCAGCTGTTATCAACAAACACACACATACCGCCACCGATGGATTTAAATGAGCAACGCTCGTCTCTGTCCGCTCTTATTGTTGTGTATCCTTTTAAATACGGGGTTGGATGGTGATTTTTAAGCCATGTTTCTGTAAGGCAGACAAGATTGCTCTGTCTAAACTCGCGGTCATGTTCAGCTCTTAGCATAAGTTCATCTAATTTGTTGCTTACCGAACGCACGTTTGATAAGTTTATGACGGGTAGGGGAAATCTGTTCCGGCGTTTCGAAAGTCGGTGTCTCACACCTCCTCTTAAACCCCGTTTTTTCTTCTCTTTCTTCGGCCTTTCCGGCCATCTGTCATGCCGTCTGATTGCGCTACAGTTCTCTGGTAGATTTACGGATGAGGACTCACCAGCAAAGCGTAGTGACAACAAATCCTCACGTGTATAGATGAGCACTTCTTGTCGATCCGTCCAGCAGTTGTTCCCAGGCACAAATGCCATGCAGCAGACCAGTATCCATAATGATTTGAAGTTCATGACAAGATACGGGGTAGGATAACGTAACCAGCAAGCTTAATCCACTTCAAACAGTAAGAAATGTCCAAAAAAAGAAAGAAGAAAACAAAACAAAAACAAACTTTAAATCTCCAACAAACAAACAAACAGAACACATGTGGTGAGCACAGGGTCGGCAACAGAGCCGCACCCCCGGAAGTGTCTTATTAAGATTAATAAGCTGCCGTCAGCCTCTTCACCACCTGATCCCCTCCCTTCCTCTTCTCCATCGTGGGCTGTCGGCACTGGACTGCTCTGGGTCTGCGCCACCAGGCTCCTTTCATCAGCGCCGCCAGGGAATCGTTGTCATCCCTTCACCATCCTGTCACTCCAGCCTCTCTCCATCACCTCGTCCACCTCCAGAACCCCCTCCGGGGAGGCCGCGCCTTGCCGGAGAGGGGGAGAGGGGGAGAGGGGGAGGGGGGTGGCGGGAGTAATGTCACCATTATGTTCAGTTATATTCAGTTCATAGACTTTCGGTTTGTTTTCATTCCTCACGTGTTTCCCGCCACTGATCAGTCACCATGGACACTAATCACATTCATCACAGCTGCTAATCATTTAGTTAATCGCCACTGTGTATTTAAGTTCCTGTCTGTGTTCTGTCTAGTGTCGGTATTGTTTGTGTGTTGCATGCTGTCTCGCCTGTTGGCTGTATTTCTGAGTTATTGATTAAACAAACTTGTTATCTTTCAATCATCTCCGTCTTCCTTGTATCTAATTGTGACACTAAAACACTAATTGTGACTGGCTAAAAACATTGTTGTATTTGACGCATCACAATCTTGATCTTTTAGTTTTTGCTTTTTCAGTTGCTTCATAAAACTTGCCTAATTATTGTTAAACAAACATGGTCAATTTACCAGACACGGAGCCAGCTCTGTCAAAGTTAAATTTAAGTGCATGAGAATATTTTGGAATAAATTTGCAATGCAGAGACATTTGTGACATTCGCCAAAACAAATTAATTTAGAGTAAAACTGAAACAGAAACCGGCATTGGGCTCACATAACCTACCTCTCTCAATTGCCACAAATACCAAATGTTTCCATATTCGCGATGTATTTGGATGCTAAATTAGTATTTATTGAAACCATGTACATTCAGATAAATAGTGTTGAATATTAAGTTTCCCCATGTAAATGTAAAAGTGTTCCCTATGTAAAGCGCTTTGAGTGCTATATAAATGTAATGAATTTATTATTAGAATTATTATTATTATAGAATTTGACATTTCATTTGCACACAGTAATTCTCATTCATCAATAAAAGTGAGAAGCTTGGACTATATAGCTTTGTGCTGAGACTGACTCCAGCTCCTTTTTTGTTCCACCTTAAAAATGTTGGATGGTTGTTAACCCCTCCCCCTCTGTGCTTTTGGCCGTATTTCTTAAAGGAACAGTTGTACAGGAATTATGAGCCTGTGAATCGGGCAGCATTTTTCAATTAACAGTGAAAATATATACTCCTGCAAAAATGATCTTGTCTGCCTCTATAAATGATGTAAGCTGCGTGGTAAATTCAACCAGAGTAACCTTGTGAATGAATTAATCTATACCTCTACGTTACCCTTTTTTTGAGAACTTGTGAAATACTAAAGTAATGACACCTCCAGTATGCTTTGTCGGCACATAAAGTTTCAATGGTGCGGCATTTTTTGGGTACCATATTTTAACAATAACACATCAGAAAATGTTGTAATGCAGGATTTTGTTTAAGGATAAAATTTTTGTATAGCTCTATGTGCTCTTTTTGTTTTGAGAACTTGTGAAATAATAAAGAAATGACACCTCCAGTATGCTTTATTGGCACACACAGTTGGATGGAAGGGCATGTTCCGGGTACCATATTTTAACAATTACACATCAGAAAATGTTGTAATGCAAGATTTCGTTTAAGAATGAATTTATCTATACGTCTATGTGCTTGTTTTATTGAGAACTTGTGAAATACTAAAGTAATGACACCTCCCGTATGCTTTGTCATGACATAAAGTTGCATGGTGGGGCATGTTCTGGGAATCATATTTCAACAATAACACATCAGAAAATGTTGTAATGCAAGAATTCGTCTAAGAATGAATTTACCTATACCTCTACATGCTTATTTCTTTGAGAAATTGTGAAATACTAAAGTAATGACAGCAGTATGCTTTGTCGGCACTTAAAGTTTCAATGGTGGGGCATTTTCTGGGTACCATATTTCAACAATAACACATCAGAAAATGTTGTAATGCAAGAATTTGTTTAAGAATTAGTTTATCTATACCTCTATGTGCTTATTTCTTTGAGAACTTGTGAAATACTAAAGTAATGACACCTCCAGTATGCTTTGTTGGCACATAAAGTTTCAATGGTGGGGTAGGTTCTGGGTACCATATTTCAACAATAACACATCAGAAAATTTTTTTTTAATGCAAGATTTTGTTTAAGAATGAATTTATCTATACGTCTACGTGCTCGTTTTATTGAGAACTTGTGAAATACTAAAGTAATGACACCTCCAGTATGCTTTGTCATGACATAAAGTTGCATGGTGGGGCATGTTCTGGGTACCATATTTCAACAATAACACATCAGAAAATGTTGTAATGCAAGAATTCGTTTAAGAATGAATTTACCTATACCTCTACGTGTGTGCATATGCTATTTTATACTAATTACATTCTATACATTTATCATATCAGGCACAGTCACCTGGAGGAGCTGGGAATGAAACACAGAAGGCAAAGGCCCGAGGGTTTCTCCATATTTTGAAGGATGGGGCGGTCATCAAATTTTCATCAAACCATGCAGCGTTCCTCAGTGACTGTGTCCGAAGTCCATGACTGCCTGACCTCCACCATGGCTTTAATGCTCAAATACAAATCCAGGTACAACCACCAAATAGACTGTATTTATCATTAAATGTACATATTTAATATTATAAATTAAAAATAATCATAATAATATCAATATATCATTATAAGAAGTCACTCAAAGTAGTGTGTGTGTGTGTGTGTGTGTGTGTGTGTGTGTGTGTCTCTCTCTCCCTTATAATTTGTAGACCTGGGCCTTGGTTGAAGACAGTGCTGGGAACAAACCAGTATGAGGGTGTCAGCCTAAAACCATGTGACGACCACTCCCTGAATCAGTCCAAAGACCACCTCATAGACCTGCTGGCAAAGACAATGGACAACAGGTTTGGAGATGTGAGCCATGGGATCCTGCGTGCCATGCGCATTACCAACTTCCGATATTGGCCAGAGGCAGACAGAAATGCTGGTGAGCTGTGAGCGTTTTTGTATGCAAAGTCACCAGACTAATCAAAACATTAAGTTACTGATTTTATATAATTTTGTCTAAAACATCTTCTATTTCTTATATCTCTATTATTTTAGATTTTGGGGATTCTGATGTGCAGGACCTCATCACGCACTTTGAACCTGTGCTGCTGAGAGCTGGGGTGAAGGTGGAAGAAGTCCTGGACCAGTGGACTGTTCTTAAGTCAAGGTTGTACCAGGACCCCATTGTTCTAAAAAACATCTCATGGCGTAAGGTCAATCAACAGCTTGGCCAGGACTGCCCGGACATACTGCATGTGGTTGACCTCATCCTTTGCATCCCTGCTTCAACAGCTGATTGTGAGCGGGGATTTAGTGCCATGAAGCTGGTCAAAAGTGACTGGCGGGCCAGTCTTAAGAATCAGACCTTATCAGACCTGCTGACTGTACAGCTGTCCCCTGTTTCCATCACAGACTTTGATCCAGTCCCAGCCATTAAGTTGTGGCATGTGGGAAGTCTCTGGTCTCGAAGGCCAGCTTTCATGGAGCACAGAGACCGGCAGAGAAAGGATGAATCTGATGATGAAAGCTGTGTGAGGACATTTAATCTGTATATTTCTATCCATTTCTCTTCAACCTTACCAGTAGTCATTATTAGGGCCTGAGCACAAAAATGACACAAACTTTAATGTGTTCTTTATGATGAGAGGAACGTTCCCCTCAAATTTGAATGAATATAAAAGCAACTTTGTCCGAACCATGGCATGCATTTTTCGTGAGGTTTCGAGACTGACCTACTTTCCATTGCAACTTGTAACAAAGAATTTCCCATCGGGGCTCAATAAAGTAATTCTGAGTCTGATTCTGATAAGATAAGATAAGCCTTTATTGTCTCCTATTGGAGAAATTCATCATGGGCAATCGAAAGAACAATGGCGTCACATTACGCATAACACACAACAACACATTTACATTTACATTTACATTTATTCATTTAGCTGACGCTTTTATCCAAAGCGACTTACAATTGCTATATATGTCAGAGGTCGCACGCCTCTGGAGCAACTAGGGGTTAAGTGTCTTGCTCAGGGACACATTGGTGTTTCACAGTGGATTCGAACCCGGGTCTCCCACACCAAAGGCATGTGTCTTATCCACTGCGCCATCACCAACACAGAACATGCTCTTAAATTATCCCATTCAGTACGTCATTTAACATCCCACAACCACACTCAGTACCCCCCACTACCTCCTCACATTCACATAAAACAGAAGAAAAACCCGCATCCCAACCCCTCACGTCAATTGCACATTTCCCGTTAACTCATACTGTAGTCAATAACTTCTATATTGCACAATACCCAATTACATACTACCAGGGTCCGAAATGAACTTTTTGGCTCACCTGCCACGGGGACTGGTAGATGAAAAAATCCACCAGCCAAGCATATTTTTACCGGCCAAAAAAATAAACAGCCTTTTTGTGTCACACATACATTAATTTATATATAGGCTATATTAAAACATTTTTGTCATATTTCTGGTCTATTATTTTCCATTTTTACTTTTATTTACACACATATTACACAATTTACACACATTAAAATAATATTTTTGTGGTGGTGCCTATATGAAAATAGTTCTGTACAAATTAAATGTATTAATTGTATATTTAATAAAATATATGCAATAATAATATATTATAATTATTTCAAAAAAATATTTAGTTTTACTCTGCCTATTTTTTTTTTACTCCATTTACTCTGACTGATCCGATCAGTAACTGAAGGACTGGAAATATCAGTTTTAAAATTAAATTAAAATGAATCGGTTCAAATGAGTCATTAGTTCGCGAATTGGACGTGTCATTATCGGATGTGTTCGCGTTGTGTGATTATCCCAGCAGTTTAGGACATCCCACAAGATTTGTGTCAACACAGAAAACATTTAATCACTGGATAGGTTTTTTCGTTTATTTAAAGTGTCGTTTATGTCAGCTGAATGTGCGGAACGCTTCAGAGAAGATAAGGTATTTTAGCACAATTCACACCCAGCGGTAATTCAGGAAAAAATATATCCGAATGCTCCACATGAAACTATGGTCTTCCGACCTTTTACCATCGAGTCGATTTATTTTGATTAATAGCCTATGTGACAAGGAGAGAGAGCAAGACAGCACTAAGAGAAAGAGTGCGCGCGCGCGACCTCTCTCTGCTCATGCTTCAGTTGCGCCCTGTCACACGCACTACTGTCGTCTACATTACTCGCAGATCAAATAAGACTATGGCGGGACAAAAAATTCGCTTTGGAGCAGGAGCATCGATAAGAGGACTCGTTAACATTAACTCGTTACATTACTATTTTGGTATGAACATTCACCCGCCAGTGGGGCGGATAGCCTTTTGAGATTTACTCGCCAAACAGAAAATCTACCCATATTTGGCGCTTGGCGGGTGTTAATTTCGGACCCTGCATACTACCATATCAATTATAACATAGCATACATATACATATATCCATATACATACCCATATACACATACATACATACATAATATTGCACCAGTGCCCTATCATTACACATCCTATAACCATAATGTTAGTACCACACACACACACACACACACACACATACACCTTATCTGTTGTTATTCATTAATTTGATTGAAAGCAGCACAAATTAAAATTTAAACCTGTTACGCTTACAGTTAGGTAACCTGTACCTTCTGGCTGAAGGCATCAACTCATACTCACTATACAGGACGTGATTAGGGTCATTCATGATTTTAAAACCCTGTTTCCTCACCGCCTCCTCAAAGAGCTCCTGAAGAGTAATAGGTGGCCTTTGGCCAATTATTTCCCCGCCCTTTTTATAAATTTTTGGAGCTGTGATTTTAGTTTAACGGACAGGTTACCGAACCAAGCCACGATACCATACCGAACAATAGATTCAATAGCTGCTTTGTAAAACAACAACATGATATCCTTGTCCACTCCATAAACTCTAAGTCGTCTTAAGAAATATAGACGCTGACATATCTTTGAGCAAACATACTCCACTTGATGGGACCACTGCAGCTGACAATCTAATTGTATACCTAAATACTTATATGATGTTACCTGCTCAACGAGTACACCTTCAATTTGAAGTGTGCTATGATCTCCTATAGACCTAGGGTCAAAAATCATTTCTTTGGTTTTATTTACATTGAGGGCCAAGTTATGCCTATTGCACCACTTCACTACCTCCTCTATCTCCTGTTTATAGATGTCAATGTCTGAATTTTTTGTAAGTAAACTAAGTATGGCCGTATCATCTGAAAATTTAATAATATGGTTATTTCTAATGATATTTCTACAATCATTTATGTATATTATAAAAAGTAAAGGAGAGCTTACACAGCCTTGAGGGGCACCTGTACTTATGTTCAGAGTATCAGAAAGACTAGAGTTGACCCTCACCTGCTGCTTCCTGTCAGTCAAAAAAGAACCATACCGTCTAATAATGAAGGGGTTCACTTCCATCCGAAGTTTACGTAACATTATCTGAGGAAGAATACAGTTAAATGCAGAGCTGAAGTCCATAAATAATAATCGAGCATAACCTAATGGATTTTCAAGGTGCTTTAAGACAGAGTGTACCGTTGTAATTAAGGCATCATCAGTACCCCTGCCATTATTATAGGCAAATTGGTAAGGGTCCAAGAGATGCTGTACCTCACTCCTTAAATTACCAGCCATTATACATTCTAATGATTTCATGACTATTGATGTTAGCGCTAAAGGTCTATAATCAACATTAAACTGTGGACAGGGTTTTTTAGGCACCAGAATAACAACAGATGTCTTCCAGATAGTAGGGATTCAATTCAATTCAATTCAAATTTATTTGTATAGCGCTTTTCACAATACTTATTGTTTCAAAGCAGCTTTACAGAAAGTGCATTTCAGAAATGTACGTAGAAAATACAGTTAGTTAATCATCATGTATTAATTTAGGGCATAACATATCGCCGACGTTGAGTCGTCTCTTCACAGGCGTCGAGTCGTCTCATCGCAGGTGTTGGGGACTCTGAAGTCTCCGTGAGAGGCTGGATACAGACTGTAGCTGAA
The DNA here is from genome assembly GCA_026230005.1 of Gila orcuttii. NCBI lineage: Eukaryota > Metazoa > Chordata > Actinopteri > Cypriniformes > Leuciscidae > Gila > Gila orcuttii. Next base: position 115,967 of record JAPDVR010000020.1, on the reverse strand, counting down.
GAACGCTATTTACCTCGGGATTAGCGTCCCGAGATAACAGCAGAAAAGCAGATGGGAAATAATTAGCGTAGCTGCTGTTCATAATATTAATGCATTCGATCTGGTTCAACAGTAGTATAAGAGGCAAGCATTATGTGAATGCTTGGCTGAAGAGATGCGTCTTTAATCTAGTTTTGAACTGGGAGAGCGAGTCTGAGCAACGAACGGTATCAGGAAGGCTATTCCAGAGTTTAGGAGCTAAATGTGAGAACGCCCTCCCTCCTTTAGTGGACTTAGATATCCTCGGAATGACCAGAAGCCTTGAATTTAGGGATCTTAAAGAACGCGATGGATTGTAGGGCGATAGAAGGTCCATTAAATACACAGGAGCTAGACCATTTAGGGCTTTATAGGTCAGTAATAGTACTTTGTAATTGATACGGAACTTAATAGGTAACCAGTGCAGAGATGATAAAATCGGTGTTATATGATCATATTTTCTTGACCTAGTAAGAACTCTAGCGGCTGCATTTTGCACTAACTGTAGCTTGTTTAATGAGGATGCAGGACAACCAGCTAATAAAGCATTACAGTAATCTAGTCTCGAGGTCATGAATGCATGAACTAACTTTTCTGCATCAGTAACAGAAAGTATGTTACGTAATTTAGCAATGTTTCTAAGGTGGAAAAAAGCAGTTCTTGTAACATATGAAATATGATTTTCGAAAGACAAGTTGCGGTCTAGTATAACACCCAGGTCTTTTACTGTAGTGGATAAGGTAACAGGACATCCTTCTGAATTAAAGTTGTATTGTACGAGGTTTTGTGGGTAGTTTTTTGGACCAATAAGTAATACCTCCGTTTTATCTGGATTTAACAGCAGGAAATTACACGTCATCCAGCATTTTATATCTTTAAGACACTCTGTCAATTTAGATAAGTTAGTGTTTTCATCTGGTCGTGATGAAATATATAATTGAGTGTCATCAGCATAACAGTGGAAATTAATTCCATGTTTTCTTATAATATTACCAAGTGGCAGCATATATATTGAGAATAGCAGAGGGCCTAACACAGATCCTTGCGCCACTCCATAGTCTACTGACGTTATCTTCGATTTTTCACCATTTAAACAGACAAAATGGTAACGGTCTGATAAGTACGATCTAAACCAGCTTAATGCCTGTCCCTGAACACCAGTGTAGTTTTGTAGTCGATCCAAGAGTATTTTATGATCTATAGTGTCGAACGCAGCGCTAAGATCGAGTAGAACTAGTATTGAGATACAGCCTTGGTCAGAAGCTAAAAGTAAATCATTTGTAATTTTAACTAGCGCGGTTTCTGTGCTATGATATAATTTTGCATATATCTCATTTTCTTGCAGGAAAGAGCACAATTGAGCGGACACAATTTTTTCTAGTATTTTAGACATAAATGGAAGATTTGAAATGGGTCTGTAATTTGCTAAGTTATTTTGATCTAATTGCGGTTTCTTAATAATCGGTTTTATTACTGCCAGCTTGAATATTTTTGGAACATGACCTAAAGATAAAGACGAGTTAATAATATTGAGAAGAGGCTCTTCCACTACAGGTAACACTTCTTTCAGTAGTTTAGTGGGTATTGGATCTAATAAACATGTTGTTGGTTTAGATGCAAAGATAAGTTTATTTAGCTCTTCCTGTCCTATAGTTGTAAAGCGGTGTAGTTGTTCTTGAGGGGTTATAGTTGAGGCTGAATCATAAGACACCATAGAGGATTGTACATTTATAATTGTATTTCGAATGCTTTCTATTTTCTCATTGAAGTAATTCATAAAATCATTACAACTATACTGAAACGGAATATTTTGCTCTGGTGATGTCTGTTTCTCCAGCAGACCACGGATCTGTTTCTCCACCGATTCCAGCTCCAATCGTACCGAAATCAGCTCGAATGTGTCCTCACCTGCACTCAGAGGTAACGTTAGACACACATCCGATATGTTCGCCATTATAACAGATGAACAGTAAATTAGTAGTGATACTACCAATATCACTACTAATTTAGGACTGGAATGCTGGATATAACCTGTATCCTTTCAGTGAAACGAGTGTAAAATCAGACGGTCGATAGGCGCAAGGCCACGCGTGAAATGCTAGCGGACTAAAAGGCTAGAAGCCGGGATTCGCAAAGTTGGATCTAAGTAGCGATATCAAAGCAATCCGATTGTTTTTTATAGGGAATAGTATCGAGGATAAGTTCACACGATATAAAAATAGAAAGTACTTTGTTTATAAATGAGTGGTAAAGAAGAAAATCAAGATTAATGAATCAATTTGACGGAGCTCCAAACACAAACAAACACCGCACACGCATGCGCATAGGGATGGTACAAGTGTCTACAGAGAGTTGGAATAGAGGACTCCAAGCAGGAGTTAACTCATCCGAAAATGTTTTCAGAATGAAAGATGAAATACCATCCGGCCCACTGGCCTTACTACTGTTCAGCTTTTTAAAAACAGTAGTGACAGCATTAGGGTTAGTTATTATTCTGTCCTGTGTTGGGTCACATTGTATTGACATAGACAGATCTTTGCAGCAAGTCACATTTGTTTCATGATCCAGGTCAAAACTTTTATAGAAAATGTTGAGATCATTAGCTTTATCAAAATCATTCCACATATTTAATTCCTTCTGTCCAGAGTTCATGTTAGTCATTTCTTTCACAGTGTCCTTTTCTAATTATTTCCCCCCTCAGATCTTTTTAAATTGATCTCAGCTCCATTAAGTCATTGTTCCAGAATGCTAGCTTTTTCCTCCTGATCAGATGTTTAATTTCAGGTGTGATATTTAAACAGACAGTGTTTCTAATGCTAAAGGTTTTTTCAGTTTAGTTTTTTATCTTTTGTATTAATCTTCTACATCCATGCACCACTTTTATTATGCAATAATAAGCTACTTTTTTATGTCTTTATCTTAATACATGGTTTTATTTTAAAAAAGGAGCTTTACACACAACCTTCTCAGAGCTAATGATAATGACCTGTATTGTTATAGATTTATGTAGTCTTGATTTGGGTGTGTACAGTGGTTTTACATTTAAAAGGGTTGTAAATCTAGTTCAAGTAAATTTTAGCACGCCATAGTCAACTTTAATCAGGTAATTTCACAACAACAAAAATGTGGCTAGTAAAAATGCTGTGTGGCTAGTAACTTTGGAAAACCACTAGCCACATGGGCTAGTGAGCAAAAAAGTTAATGTCAAGCCCTGAATATATAATATACAAATTTTGTTCATGAACTGTGCTATAATAATACATGCATGCATGAGATAACAAAACAAAATTCTGTAAAGTGTGGACATTATATTAATAATGCAATAGTTGCTATAATCCTGTTATCAGTATGCTCACAGATGTTTTTTTTCTTTTATCTCACAGATTTGATAATCACAGTGACCTGATACTAGCCGCTGTGGTGGCAAACAATTTTACATCACTAAATTAGAGACAAACATGTACCAATTGTCTTTAAAGGCTATTTATTTTCTTGCAAGAAAAGGCCAGCGGTCATACAGTCACACAGAATGGCATCAGAGAGTGACCATTAGAGGAGGGCATCCTTCCTTCTTTATAGTCCTGACCCCCCCAAAGGTTATTTCTCTAGGCCAAATAAAGATCTGTCTTAGCCATAACTAACTCCGTTAAATGTGCTTATCATATTCTACCCTTGTAGTGGAGGCCCTCTGTCTCGGTCGTACATTAGTCACACATTTGCACGTATACGAAAGTCTTATATATAGAACATATTACATTTCTCCCACACTACGTAGGGCATATTCTGCATGAATATGGTGAAGGTGAGCTCCCTGACTAGGAGCAGGAAAGTTTTTTTTCATAGAAACACCAAACACCTTGGAAATGCCAGGTATGTGATGTTTACTTACAGTATATAGCCTATTTGAACAGGATTTCTGTGCAGGTATGACTGTGTACTCAAACTGTGCATTTGACCTTATATTTGAATTATATTGTTAACTATATTCCAAATAAACTACAAACAATACATATATATATTTCTTTTGTCCTCACATTTTTTCTTGTAGTTCCCTCTCAGTCACATCCCTGTGTGAAAGGCTGATTAGGGGCAGGGTCTTAATCTCCTCAGGTGTGAATCACAGCATTATTCATGATCATTCACATCTCACCCACCACACATATTGTCTTTGTAAACAAAAAGTGTCTTACAAAATGTAAATCAATATATTGTTTTATGTGAATGAGTAGGCAGGATGATTTTTCACATTCTTTTAAACAACATCAAGTACTCAAAAATATTGTGGACACGTATTGAGTGTTTTTTGTGACCTTATTTCAGCTACTTAACATTTTTTCTTTTTTCAATAACCATTAAAAAATGTTATTGTCTCCAAAATAAAAACATGTACATACATGTTGCTCAACTATTATTGTAGCTCTGTTTGTGCTGAATACAGTGCAGTCAGACTTTAGCCATTAATATGTTTATAAGGAACTGAAAAAAGCACAAAATCCAGTGTAGCATGTCTGGACTGGACACCCTTCACACAAGGACCACACGACCACTCAACGATGAGATCCAATGTTTTTATTCTGTAAACAGACAGATCATCAGTGGATAACCTGGGGTAATGGCTTCGCTGTCACTCTCTCGTGTAGACACAGCGAATATTCACGAGAGTAGCGAAGTGCATGCGCTCATCAGCCTCGCGCAAATAGACTGACTCGATCTCATTACACAATTAAACAAAAACAAAGAAAATGAAATGCATGTAAATAAAGACAACACCGATTATAATATATAAAGTTCTTGTCTTCCTTATGATACATCACATCAACATAATCTTACTAATGCATTCCAATAGTATACAATACATTAAAAGTAATATATACTAGATTACATTCAAACATGCATTAATTCAAATATTCATATGATAAAATAATGAAACAAATAATGAAACAAATAAACAATTATAACGCCATTTGCGACATTCAAATAAAACATTCAAAACACACCTAGCACCATACCATGTGCAGGCCTCACCACGTGCGTCACGCACAGCGCGAATCATCAAAACGGATTCTTACCCCTTAAAACACTAAGTACAATACATGTTCATTAACAGTAAACCAGATCTCTTTCCCTAATAAACAACTAATTAAACATACCTGTAAACAGACAGATCATCAGTGGATAACCCGGGGTAATGGCTTCGCTGTCACTCTCTCGTGTAGACACTAAGCGTGATATGACAATTAGTAAGCACCACGATAAATCTCGTAAAAATCGTATATTACAATTAAACACTTCATCACAAACAACACCATCAAATGTTGCTATCACTTAAATCACACTTATTGAGCACAAAAATATGCATTTAAACAACAACCATCAGCATACCAGCGGTGAGTAGCGAAGTGCATGCGCTCATCAGCCTCGCGCAAATAGACTGACGCAATCTCATGCCGTACAAGGGGAAACCCCGGGGATGTTGCACCGATGACACTCCCGGCCCAAACAAATACCCGAGAGAAAAGATCCTCAACTTTAACATGAACAATAAGAACAAAATTTTGTGAGGTTCATCAATCCATTCTAATTACAAAAGTAGAAAAAATAAATTAAATAATTCACACCAGCTACATTCTCCCCCCTGAACTTCACAAATTTTGACTTATACAGGGATAATATACACTGGCGCTATTAGACCAACTGTTATCCAGAGCATGGTGCAACAAAATGTTTCCCACTCACAGGGAAGGTGAGTACAGCAGGTTGATCAGGCCCACCGTAATCACCCGCAAAAGGTGCCTAAAACACCATTCATATCAAATGAAACTTCATATCAGATCTGGAAGACAATTGTGCTGTAATGCACTGACTCACAGAGGCAATATTTGTATTACAAAACAATATTGTAATACAATGGAATGTTCTGATACAACAAATTCTTATTTCAACAAAGACCTTACAATCCCACCAACTGGATTCAGTGTTCTGACAGATTGAGTCATGTTCTCTATCAATCTGTTGACAGGTTTCACCATTCTACCCACTCTGGTCCGAACTTTGTTTTCCTCTTGGCCAGGAGGTGATTCAACAACTCCAGCAGGTGAAACACAACGGTCACTATGAAGAATCCCCTCAAAAAGCAAACTGCGAGAATCACAAATCAATCCCTCATTTGGACTGCTCACATTGCTGTTCTGCTTGATATAATCATCCTTTGACGGCAATTGCTCCTGTCCCAATGACTCGGGGACTACGTCTAATGATACAGTACTATCAGATCTGTAGGACAACCTCTGCTGAGGATCCTCAGAAGCTGCAGTTTCCTCCACCCAACTGGCAACTCGCTCAGACAAAGAACATGACTCAGATGTGCGACCAACAACATCATTCATGGACATACTCCTACAGCTGAGGACAGATCCGCCACTATGCTCAGACAATTCAGGTTCTCCCAACTCAAGTGGCAGGAAATTCGCTTGCAACAACAAATTGCGATGAACAGTTTTCTCCTGACCCGTTTTGGTGTTACGTATGCGATAAATATGGCACTGAGGGTTCAGCGCTACTACCCTATAGGGCGTGGACTCCCACCTGTCTGCTGATTTTCTCTTCCCACGTTCACCTTTGTTGGCCAGGAGAACTTGATCACCCAACTCAATGTTACAGGCCTTCGTCTTTCAGTTGTACAACTCGGTCTGATGTTGCTGACTGGCATCAATGTTCCTCTGAGCGACAGTCAGAGCCTCTTTCAAGTCATCTTGCAACCTTTTCACATATTTGTCGTAATCAACAATGTCACAGTCTCTCTCAACATTGCTAAACATCACATCCACGGGTAGCTTCGGGATCCTACCGAACATTAAATAGAATGGAGCGTAGCCAGTGGACTCGTGCGCTGTACAATTGTATGCGAACGTTAGTGTCTGAAGCAACTGTGACCACTTTTCTTCAGACCTTGGCGGCAGTGCTCTGACCATGTTGCCCAAGGTTCTATTGAACCGTTCAACATGGCCATTGCCCATCGGATGGTAAGCAGTTGTTCTGGACTTTTTTACTCCGGCAACCTGCACCAATTCTCGGATCAGTTGGCTCTCAAAGTTTGCCCCCTGATCCGAGTGGATCCTGTCAGGGAAGCCGTACACACAAAAATATCGGTCCCACAACTGTCGTGCTACTTGCTTTGCCGACTGGTCACGACACAGGAAGGCATGAGCCATGCGGGAAAAATGGTCAGTCACGACCAACACATCCACGTTACGGCCTTTGGAGCTTTCCGCAGTCCAAAAATCAATACATACTAGCTCCATAGGACTCAACGTTTTCACGCTCTCTAGCGGGGCTCTACCTTCAGGCTCGAGTGTTTTACTGACGACGCAGCGCTTGCAACACTTAACATACCCGCAAACGTCGCGTTCCAACCCGACCCAGAAGAACCTTTGCCTTGCCAGATGCATAGTTCTACCTTGGCCCTGGTGCCCTGCTTCGTCGTGGATGCCTGCCATCACCTGTGTTATCAAAGAAGATGGGACAACATACTGTAACCGTTTCTTTCCCGTCTGGTTATCTTTGCTTGCACGATACAATACACCAACAGGTATCTTCAACTTGTCCCATTGCTTTAAGAATCTGAGCACTTTATGTGTCTCACCAGCACGCTCACGACGCGAAGCTCTCTTGCCCCTAGTAACGTAAGACAGGACCCTGGACAGACAAGGATCATTCTGTTGTCTGTCTCGGAGATCATCTAACGAAAAGACTGGCAATGGACATTGCCCAGGAGGCAACAAATTCTGGGTGTCCTGGACAATCCAAGAGACTGCTCTCGATTCCACTCCTGCTTCCCAGTCACTATGACCTTCTAACACCGCAGACACCTCGGCACTGGAAAGCGGACAACGGCTTGGCGCTACACTAGGAGGACATTCAGCAATCTGGATACCAGCACTAAGCCTGAATGCATCCTGCACCTTGTCTCTCTCAAACTGTTCTGCTTCCTCAAGCAATGCAGTGTAAGCCTCATTCAGCAGCCTCCAACTAACCCGGTTAGTGACAAAGGGTTGACGACTTAAAGCATCTGCCACTATGTTCTTACTACCAGGTATGTACTTGATGCTGAAATGATAGGGCGCTAACTTGGAAACCCATCTCTGCTCACACGTGTCGAGTTTAGGCTTTGTAAGGATGTAAGTTAAAGGATTATTGTCCGTCCAAACAACAAATTCATGGCCTTTCAGCCAGTGGCTGAATTTGTCGCAAACGGACCATTTCAAAGCCAAAAACTCTAAGCGGTGAGCAGGATATTTGGCCTGAGCACGCGTAAGGGCTTTGCTAGCAAAAGCAATCGGCCGGGCTCTAGTCTCACCATCTGCGACCTGTGAAAGCACAGCTCCCAATCCATCCATGGACGAATCAGTGGACAAAACAAATGGGCGGCTAAAATCAGGATGTGTCAGGGCCACAGAATTCATCAGAGCGGCTTTTAGCTGCTGGAAGGCCCTACTGTGCTCCTCCTTCCAGTCACCCGGACTCAACCTTCTGAGCAGAGCAGCACCCTTCCCAGAAGGCTTCTTGCCTCTTTGTGCTGCTGTCAAAGCAAACAGGGGTTTTGTAATTGTGGAGCAATTTTGGATGAACCTCTGGTAATACAACACCATTCCAAGAAACGATTTAATTTTCCTTTGGGACGGAGTTACCCCATCCTCCATCATCAAATCAGACTCAGTCACCAATCCAATAGCACTGACCTTTTCTGGGTTGGTCGCTACCCCTGAACTGTCAATGACATGCCCTAAGAAACCCACACACTTCCGGAGGAAATGGCACTTTTTAGGGGCTAACTTTAGCCCGTGCTCTCTGAGTCTACTAAACACCACTCCGAGTCTCTTGATGGCTTCACGCTCATCCGTGGCATATACAAGTAGGTCATCCAGATAGCAAAGCAATGTCAAGAAATTTTGATCGCCAAATATATTCGTCATTAGGTGCATGAAGCTAGCGGGGCTATTACACAACCCTTGTGGTAAGCGGTTAAATATGGAAGTAAAATAATGTCAAATGTTTTTGAAATAAAAAGCCTGCTGAATTGCACTACTTGAAAAAAATAGGCATTGCATTAACCATGATTGCATTTTAATGCATTGTATTTTTAGGGCTTGCATTTTTATGGGCTGAAATTCAACATGGTTGAATATTTAAGCTGTGAATCTTTCAATTAAAAACATTTCAAACACATTTTCATTATTAAAAATTCAACAATCCATATACACCATTCATATTTAATTTCCAAAATATTCAAACTGTTTAAAAATACAACCAATAATATTCAACAGGCAATTTTCGGTCCATTTTATTTCGCTTTGCAAATTCGCTTCCACAAATTCTGTGGTTCAAATTCGACAGTAAATTCAACATTGACGTCCAGGAACTGCAGGAAAAGCAGTAGATTGCCGAGCATACTCTCCACCTGCTGTTAGTCGACCTCACCATCAGATGGTGCAAAAGCGCTTGTTGTTGCGAAGACATTCATTCATAAAATGGAAATGATTATCTGTGACAGTATATGCGGAAAAGATGATAAACACAAAAGCTGTGTTTATGTTTCATTCAATAACTTCATTGTTACTTTCCCTGTGTATTTTACATGTCATCAGCTTTCTCTACCATGAACAGGATTATAATCGGTTTCCCTCAATACCTCATACTCAAGGATTCCTTTTCCGTTGGGACAAAACGCTTAACACATACAGTGATATGAAAGACCAATCTTGCACCTTATTGGGGATGTAGGCTGTAGGCTACTATATAGGCTACAGGCAAGAAGATGGACTCAGATTATAAACTTTACGAGCAAAGTTTCATGCTGAGCATTTCGTGATACACTGGCATAAAATCAACACTTGATCAATTAATACTAACACTTTCTATTCTCTCTCTCTCTCTCTCTTTCTCTCTCTCTCTCTCTCTCTCTCTATATATATATATATATATATATATATATATAAAGTCCAAGTCCTAAAATGCCTACGTGTATTGCATTAGCTTAAACTGGGATCATAGCACTTGCATATTGTTGTCCTCCTATTGTTAGTTTAACTGTAAATCACTTTGGATAAAAGCGTCTGCTAAATGACTAAATGTAAAATTGGCTTGACATTGGACATTCGCACATTTAGGGACCGTCCCTAAAGTTGCACACAACATTGGCATGTACGTTTCTAACTTCAATAGCAAACTTAAATTTATTTGAATAAATATAAAAAATCCAAAGGGTGCGCATTATGCCTGACACTACATGAACACTTTACAGTTGGTTTTATGACTGTAAGTCGTTCTATTCAAATGCTATTGAAGTTAGAAACGTGTATACCAAAGTCGTATACACTTTAGAGACGGTCCCTAAATGTGTGAATGTCCAACATCAAGCCATCTTTATGCCAGTCTATCACTGGGAAACGTTCAGCTGTGCGCGTTATTCTGAGTCCATCTGCAGTTTGGACTTTTACATCACTAGTCCATTAAGCTACGTTAAGCGTTGTATTATGTCCAGCAGGGGAATCCTGAAGTATTGAGGGAAACCCTAATAGCCTGCATGCAGTACATCGCCACAATATAAAGTTAAGGCAACTAAACAACCAAGAGAAATATATGTCAACCTCAAAAATGTAACATTGGATCTGTATATCCGCATCGGGTAATAACATTATGATCTCGTTCACGGTAGAGAAATATGCATGTAGGCTACACAGGAAAAGTAACCGTGAAGGCACCGAATTTAACAAAAACAGCCGTCATAATAATCACAAATAAACTTACATTGCCGTTAATGAGTTTTATGAATGAATGACTTGCTCTAATTTTTCTGGTCTTCGTCAACACGCGCTTTTGCACCCCCTGCTGGTGAGGTCGACTAACAGCAGATGGAGAGTATGCTCGGCAATCTACTGCTTTTCCTGCAGTTCCTGGACGTCAATGTTGAATTTACTGTCGAATTTGAACCACTGAATTTGTGGAAGCGAATTTGCAAAGCGAAATAAAATGGACCGAAAATTGCCTGTTGAATATTATAGGTTGTATTTTTAAACAGTTAGAATATTTTGGAAGTGAAATATGAATGGTGAATATGGATTATTGAATTTTTAATAATGAAAATGTGTTTGAAATGTTTTTAATTGAAATATTCACAGCTTAAATATTCAACCATGTTGAATTTCAGCCCATAAAAATGCAAGCCCTAAAAATACAATGCATTAAAATGCAAGCATGGTTAATGCAATGCCTATTTTTTTTCAAGTAGTGCAATTCAACAGGCTTTTTATTTCAAAAACATTTGACATTATTTTACTTCCATAGTTAAACTCATAAAGGCCCATCGGTGTTGTGAAGGCCGTCAGCTTTTTATCCTCCTCCGCCATTGCGATATTATAAAAACCGGAGGTAAGATCCATCACGCTAAAGATTGTGTTTCCGCCCAAGGTCGCCAAACAGTCTGCTTGGTGAGGTAAGGGGTGAGCGTCTTTGATGGTCCTGGCATTAAGCCAGCGATAATCGACACAAACACAAAGATAACCGCTTTTCTTCCACACCAGAACCAGCGGAGACGCCCACTCACTACAAGACTTTCAAATAATTTCTTGCTCTTTCATCTCTGAGAGCACTTTTCTCAGCTTCTGATACTGAGCCGGAGGAACGCGCCGGTATGGAAGTCTGAACGGGCGGTTATCGGACAGGTGGATCCTGTGGACAAACTCTTTGGCGCTACCACAATCTAGCTTATGTTTAGAAAACACATCTTGATATCTCCGAATCAACTGCAGAAGCTGGTCTTTCCAGTGTTGAGTCACCTCGCAGGACTCGATATCAAGATCACTAAGGCCAAGCTTCTGCAGTGCGTCTTGAAAATCAGAGGGAGAACCACCCATGTCTTCACTAGAGGAGACAGACGGCTCTGCACACTCACACTCTCTCCATGACCATGCCCGGGTTGAACATCCAGGTCTTCGACCGCCAAAACAGGAGACACATCGGCTATTTTAGCATTTCGTCTCAAAGTGACCGGCTTACTGGATGGATTGATCACCTTAACCGGCACCGACATCTGTCACCAGGTAATATGGCTGTAGATCGCCCAACAAGGACACCCTTCTTATGAGTTTGTGCCTTAGAAGGCTCAACCAATACCGTACTACCCAGAGAAATAGTGGAAGTTGTCGAGAGTCTGCCCCACACGAGGTGCTCTTGCTGAGGTAAAAGCGTGACGGCTTGAGTGAGCTTTACAGTACCAACAACGGTTGGGATACTACTACCTTCCCATCTGTTATGCCCAGACAGCATACTAAAGAATCGCTGAATCTCTGGTTCTCCTGTGGAATTTGGCTGGTTCATGACATGCCAATAGCTTTGGGACTGCTTAAGCTGACTGAGAACAAACTTGATCACGTTAGTACCAACAATTAACTGGTCTTTTTGTCCCGGTACAACCAAAGTAGGCACGAAAACCGAATGTCCATACACACACATCTTTAGCTGGTGGATGCACTTGGGCTTGACTTGAACACCACCACAACCGACGAGCAAAACATCGGCATGGGGCTGCTCAGACTCAAGGGTCCCGCATGCATCCAACAACTTGCGCTCAGTTTCCTCATTAATACTACATGCCATAGAACCAGTGTCTAACAGGCCTTGGCAAGTGACCGTATCATTCACCAACACATCAGTCTAAAACAAGCTGTCAGCTTTTTCCAACTTTGCAATGTTCTGGAACAAAACGATAGTGCCACTTGACTCAACCTGACAATGGTTGCTATAAATGACCATAGGATCATCTTCACTGGTGAGAGGCTGACTTAAAACACTCACATCGCCCTCTTCTCGATGTGAGTGAACTAGATTCCCAGATCGTCACTGGTCTGGGCCATAGCTTGGCAAGGGACCTTATGACACTCCCTGCGCTGATGCCCAACCTCCAGGCAAGCAAGGCACCTTTTTTCTCTCATACAGTGGGAACGAGTCGAGTGAGATCTGTCTCCACAGACTTCACATGAAGAGGATCGATACCACTGTGACGTTCGAGGCCTTGGTTCTGAAGCAGGTAAGGTTGTGCGCTCCAATACCCTTTCTAGAATTTTCAGCACACGCTCCAAAGTGCCCAATTCTGCGGCTTCACTCAGTTTAGGGTCTGGAACTACAGTACGCGATGCAGAGGTTACGCCCATATTTCCGCTTCCCACTGCTACCTGAGTGCTGACAGTTTTTTCAGCAACAACAGCCTGATTCACAGGAACTTTAAGCGCAGACGCCCAACTTCCAGGCAAGCAAGGCACCTTTTTTCTCTCATACAGTGGGAACGAGTCGAGTGAGATCTGTCTCCACAGACTTCACATGAAGAGGATCGATACCACTGTGACGTTCGAGGCCTTGGTTCTGAAGCAGGTAAGGTTGTGCGCTCCAACACCCTTTCTAGAATTTTCAGCACACGCTCCAAAGTGCCCAATTCTGCGGCTTCACTCAGTTTAGGGTCTGGAACTACAGTACGCGATGCAGAGGTTACGCCCATATTTCTGCTTCCCACTGCTACCTGAGTGCTGACAGTTTTTTCAGCAACAACAGCCTGATTCACAGCAACTTTAAGCGCAGACGGAACTGGCCTCTGAAACTTAAAATCTCTCTCATGCTCGTTGATAGCCTCCTGGACCTCCTCAGCTGACCATTTGCTTCTGGGCTTGCTCCTAAAAACATTGGAAAGATCACGATTGGGACAGTTCCTGATAAACATCATTGCAATCTCTGAGCTCATATTTTCCATCTTTCCGCCGCATCTTTGCAAATGAGCATCTGCTAGCTCGGCTGCCTCATTCAACCTGACCCAATAATCAACAGGGTGCTCCTTAGGCTTTGGCTGTGTTGCATAAAAGTCGGCTAATGGCTGGCAAGAGCCAGGGCTTTCACTAAAATAGTGCCGTAGTACCTCATAGACAACCTCAGGACAGAGTACTGCAGCCGGGCTACTTTTCAGCTTGACCTCAACAATGCTCTTTGCCCGACCGCAGAGATGACTCAATATCTCTTCCACACTGTCGGCTTTGTCACAACCCTTTTTGGACAAATACACCCCCATTTGTTCAATCCACTCCAGGATGGTGAACTTATCGCTACCATCCCCTCTGAACATTTGCGGTTCCTTAACGTCAGCTTTGATTATGAGATTTAATTTGGACAGATCAAGATTCGGGGACGGAGGCACTGTCCTAAAGGGCTGCTGCTCAGATAATGGAGAGGAACCAGGTAATGCTGAAGTCTGGTTTGTTAGCAACCGCGTGACAATGGAGTCACCTATCTGGCTTCCAAGCTCACCAATAAGGTCGCGTAGCTGCTGTGTAACATTGTCACAACCAGTATTGGCAGGAGGAGTAGACGACTCTGGTTTACACGGCTCATTACTGGGAAACGCAGTTGGAACGGTCACAGAATCATAGGCCAACACACGTGGTTTACCGACTTTAGGTACACCTACCCCAAAGAATCTTCGACCCCTGCCAATATGTGGTGTTACCAGGTCTTCATTCCATCTCCCTTCAGCCATATTACAAATGGAGAATGATAACAATGAAAAACATACACAAGGAAATTTAACAGCTATCACTCGCTTCTACAAGCAAAGATGAAAATAAATAAATAAATAAAACAGGGGAAAAAAATGGGAAACAGTCCAATGTGCGTGCGTGTTGTCTGAGATAGTCCAGTCACTGTCAATGTCCAGACACTACCACCAACCCGTCAACGATAACGATTCTTTGGCCGTCGATTTCTGAAGTGTTGTGATCCCACGTTGTCAAACCCCAGCGATCAGCTGCAGCAGATCTGGTGCATCCGGGTCACGGCACCAAATTATGTAGCATGTCTGGACTGGACACCCCCACACAAGGACCACACGACCACTCAACGATGAGATCCAATGTTTTTATTCTGTAAACAGACAGATCATCAGTGGATAACCCGGGGTAATGGCTTCGCTGTCACTCTCTTGTGTAGACACAGCGAATATTCACGAGAGTAGCGAAGTGCATGCGCTCATCAGCCTTGCGCAAATAGACTGACTCGATCTCATTACACAATTAAACAAAAACAAAGAAAATGAAATGCATGTAAATAAAGACAACACCGATTATAATATATAAAGTTCTTGTCTTCCTTATGATACATCACATCAACATATTCTTGCTAATGCATTCCAATAGTATACAATACATTAAAAGTAATATATACTAGATTACATTCAAACATGCATTAATTCAAATATTCATATGATAAAATAATGAAACAAATAATGAAACAAATAAACAATTGTAACGCCATTTGTGACATTCAAATAAAACATTCAAAACACACCTAGCACCATACCATGTGCAGGCCTCACCACGTGCGTCACGCACAGCGCGAATCATCAAAACAGATTCTTACCCCTTAAAACACTAAGTACAATACATGTTCATTAACAGTAAACCAGATCTCTTTCCCTAATAAACAACGAATTAAACATACCTGTAAACAGACAGATCATCAGTGGATAACCCTGGGTAATGGCTTCGCTGTCACTCTCTCGTGTAGACACTAAGCGTGATATGACAATTAGTAAGCACCACGATAAATCTCGTAAAAATCATATTAAAATTAAACACTTCATCACAAACAACACCATCAAATGTTGCTATCACTTAAATCACACTTATTGAGCACAAAAATATGCATTTAAACAACAACCATCAGCATACCAGCGAATATTCACGAGAGTAGCGAAGTGCATGCGCTCATCAGCCTCGCGCAAATAGACTGACGCAATCTCATGCCGTACAAGGGGAAACCCCGGGGATGTTGCACCGATGACACTCCCACCCCAAACAAATACCCGAGAGAAAAGTTCCTCAACTTTAACATGAACAATAATACGAAAAAAATTTGTGAGGTTCATCAATCCATTCTAATTACAAAAGTAGAAAAACTTAGTATAAACAGTAAATTAAAGAAAATACAATATAAAAAACAAATCAAAGAATAATTCACACCAGCTACATCAGGGCATGTCAAAACTTCTCCAGGGCCCCGAAACTCCCTCAGACCCCAGAGGGTTTACAATGCTGCACCCCATCCCAGGAATAAAATATGATTTGCTTAGACTTACGTAGATCATCCATGCTGCGTAACGCTCTTTGAGGTTATACAGCACAGTAGGCTCATTGAGGTGGGTCATCATGGCCATGTCCTCAATTTTGTTATACTTGGGAGGATTCATGGGGAAGATTTCAGTGTCTTTCATCGTGACAGTCTGTAATGAACATTGATCACTGATCAAGAGAGACTTTCATACATTTGTATGATAATTAACTGAAGAACTTTAACTTCTGCAGAATCAAGCACAGTAACATTCACAGTGAAATAGTTTTTATCCAGGAAACTTACTTTCCCACACAGAGTTTTGGGCCTAACCCTAACCCTTCTCTACTAGCAAGAACACCTTCAGGTACATCTCGCTCGGATCTGCCACGAAGTATGCCGTTTTGGCATCAAATGGGGTGTTCTGAGCCTCTATTCTCTCTTTTTCCGACTTCCGGGGGTAAATGGGCGCCAGGCCGAAGAACTCCATTTCACCATCTCCCATGGACTTTTCTGCTAAAATGTTACGTTTTTAGAAAATGTGCAGGTTTATTGGATTCTGGATTATTTTAAATACATGAACAAATAGTATTTTTTAAATGTCAACCAGATGTTACAGCAATAAAAAATTAAATTAATGAATGAATTATTAATAGTTGTGGTACTGCAGAGTCTTGGCTCAATGGTTGGCAGTCCTTGGGGAGTCCAAGACTTCTCCTTTTATAAATAAGATGTTCTCCCAGAAGAGCTGGTTATAATGGGTTGGCTTTTACTGCCTATATATGATTGTGTTAAACCAGTGGTTCTCAACCTTTTTTGAACGAACGCCCCCCTGACCTCTTCATGATCCTCTTAACGTCCCCCTCCTTCAAAAAAAAAACAAACAAAAAAAAAAAACACTTTGAAATATTATTACAGCCAAACAGTTACAAAACTGATACCTGAAGCCTTCGTTTTTGGTAAAAAAACTGAAACATAAGTTGCTTATTTTATTTAACCTACATGTAAAAGCCTCAAGTTGAGAAAGATTGTGTTTGCGAAAAAAAGCAAAAACACATGGAATGTTTGAAAGGTATTGCAAATGTATGTATTTAGAAATTCAAACAAATTCAGGCTCACACACATATTTTTTTAAGATTAACCAATCACGTGAACAATAACGTAACCTAATTTGACCAATGAAAAAGCAGCGGTCGTTCGCAGTCCATGTATCTTTTGGTCATTTGATTTTCTTTTCAGAAACGGGTATAAAAAAACAAAAAAATTAAATTAAAATACAAAACGTTTCTCTTTTTTAGTGTCAAAAAGGGATGAGCGAAACTTTAAAAATGATTCGTTTCATTTTCTATTTCGGATAACAAAAAATATAATTACTTTAAAACAGAAATGAAAAAAGCCCTGTTTGTTCACATTCTGTGACCAGATGTGGTCACTTATGTGACGAGCGCTAAATTTGACAGGGTGTCAGTGTTGCTTTAGCCCAGAATAAAATGTCTTTAGAACCTTATGATTTTAGACATGGCAAAACAAGGCCTGTCATCCACAGAAATCTCAGCGCAGATATCACAAGTAAATGGGGGAGCAAGAGGATCTTTCTCTTTCTCTCTCACACACACACATCCTGTAGCAAAAGGGAAATAAAGCAGGATCATACCTCGGTTATGGCTTTTGCCTCCTCCAACTCCAAATGTGTGTCAGGGAGTCCCATCAAACTTAATCCATTTTCATTACAAAATCTCCTCACGTTTCTTGCAGAACATCCTCTTGCTCCCCCATTTACTTGTGATATCTGTGCTGAGATTTCTGTGGATGACTGGCCTTGTTTTGCCATGTCTAAAATCATAACTCTGAGTAAGGTTCTAAAGACATTTTATTCTGGGCTAAAGCAACACTGACACCCTGTCAAATTTGGCGCTCTTGTCACGTAAGTGACCACATCCGGTCTCGGAATGTGAACAAACAGGGCTTTTTTCGTTTCTGTTATTAAAGTAATTTTATTTTTTGTTATCCGAAATAGAAAATGAAACTCATCCCTTTTTGACACAGAAAAAGATAAACGCTTTGTATTTTATTTTAATTTTTGTATTTTAAAACAAAAATCAAATAGCCACTTATTTTTAGTTTTTTTAATATCCGTTTCTGAAAGGAAAATCAAATGACCAAAAGATACACGGACCGTTCTCGTGCACTCAATTAGGCAGTATCTATATATACTAGGCTTCAAATTTGAATAGCCGTCATTTCAAATGACAAACAAAGAAGACAACAGCTCGGCCACCTGAACTGAACCGAAGAAAAAACAACAA
>JAPDVR010000020.1:90000-92500 GCA_026230005.1 Gila orcuttii | reverse complement strand
ATTAAAAAAACCTTCACTTCAATGAAAAAAAAAACTTTTCAATCAAAGAAAAAAAAGTATTTGAATCCAAAAATATATTTGAGACTCAAAAAAATACATTTGAACACTGCTTTTCTTTGATTGAAAATGTTTTCTTTGATAGAAGTCCATTTTTTTTTTTAAAGCAACCTTTTTAATTGAAGTAACATTGTTTTTTGATTGGACCATATAATGGGTAGGACATTTGTGTCTTTATCATTCAATCAAAAAAGAAGTTGCTTCAAACAAACAAACAACAGAATCAATAAAAAAGTCACTTCAATGAAAAGATAAACATTTTCAAATATAGAAAATCGTTTTTGAATGGAAATAAAATATTTGAGACTCAAAAAATTGCATTTGAACACTATTTTTTTGTTGTTGAAAATGTTCTCTTTGATTGAAGTAATCTTTTTTGTGTTTGGGCCATACATGGGTAGGACATTTGTGTCTTAATCATTCAATTCCAAAAAAGTTGTTTCAATCAAAAAAAAATATTTTCAATCAAAGAAAAAGTTGTTCAAATGCAAAAAAAAAATTACCCCGTGAATAAAAAAAGTATTGAGGAGAATGTGTTTTTTCGTTGTTTTTTTTTTTTTTTTATTTGAAGTGAAAAAAATTTAGAAGTTCAAATTGTTTTGATTGAATCACTTTTTTTTAAGTGAAAAAAGTTTTGAAGTTTAAATTTTTTTGATTGAATCATTTTGACACAAACGTTCGCAGTGGGCGGGTGCTTCTCTATTGGTCAGACATGTTTGATTGACAAGTGTCTACACCAACGACATCTTTCTGACAAAGAAGTCATGTTCGCCACTCGCCAGCAAGCTTTTTGCCAGCAAGTGGAGGGAGCAGCCGTGAAGTTGTCGGTAAGTAGATAAAACAGCTTGAAAATTATTGGTGTCATGTTATTAGCCTATTCTGTTGATATTTACATTAAATTGTAAGCTTACTAACTTAGTTCACGTTGAGGAATTTTTGTGATGGTGTTAGGTTAGATATCTAAATATATTCAGACAGGATAGCAAAGTGCGCGAACGGCTAGTTGATAACGTTCGCCGATGGCCCCCCCTCCCCCCACCACAGCAGCTTGCTATGTGCTAGTGCTGTGTTATGTTCTAATAAGTAACGTCATTGGTGCTCAAAGAACAGACAAATGCCCACAGCGCTGTCTGTTTAGTAGATGCTTTTATTTTGAGAGCGGGATATAGGCTGCTATGCTGTTGTTACGTCAAGCTGCATGCTTCCCCCCCTGCGTCCCCGTGTCGCTCAAGTGGCAAATATTGCGCGTGCATGTTGCTAACTCGCAACAGCTGCGCTCTCACTACAGGGGAACTACGGCAACCGTGGAAGCTCAAACAAGTCGATCTACTCTTTTTGAGCTAGTGTGTGCAGTGTGCACTCATTAGACAAACTGATATCAGTTTATGGAAATGGTCGGAAGTTGTATTTCTCTATTTTATTGTAGTGCAGATTGATAATGTACTCTGGTCCTGACTGGTTCTAAGTTTTTGTCTGATGTTGCTGTGCTCTGTATCCATGACACATTCATTTATAAATGTGATAGCCTACTTATTTTTTTGCATTAAATTACATAAAGTATCGATAACCAGTCTTTATCAATGCAGGTATTGCTGCACTCTCAGTTATAACTGCTCAGTAGTGTTGTTTAGTTATAGTTAACCGTTAAGCATAATGTTTTTTTCATGTCAAAAAACCAGAACTAACCCTTTAAGGTCAGATGCAAGTAAGACACAGCAACATACTGTGTCACTATCATATAGGTATGTGCTTCTTCTACCAGTACGGCTCCCCTCGCTTTTGGTAATTTCTCTGATGGATAACATTGATGCAGCTCAGTTATTTTGAAAGAAAAATGTGATTTCAAAGTGAATTTTGTGAAATTTAGGGGCATCGGCGAACGTTATCAACTAGCCGTTCGCGCACTTTGCTATCCTGTCTGAATATATTTAGATATCTAACCTAACACCATCACAAAAATTCCTCAACGTGAACTAAGTTAGTAAGCTTACAATTTAATGTAAATATCAACAGAATAGGCTAATAACATGACACCAATTATTTTCAAGCTGTTTTATCTACTTACCGACAACTTCACGGCTGCTCCCTCCACTTGCTGGCAAAAAGCTTGCTGGCGAGTGGCGAACATGACTTCTTTGTCAGAAAGATGTCGTTGGTGTAGACACTTGTCAATCAAACATGTCTGACCAATAGAGAAGCACCCGCCCACTGCGAACGTTTGTGTCAAAATGATTCAATCAAAAAAATGTGAACTTCAAAACTTTTTTCACTTAAAAAAAAAGTGATTCAATCAAAACAATTTGAACTTTTACATTTTTTTCACTTCAAATAAAAAAAAAACAACAACGAAAAAACACATTCTCTTCAATACTTTTTTTATTCACGGGGTAATTTTTTTTTTTTGCATTTGAACAGCTTTTTCTTTGATTGAAAATATTTTTTT
>JAPDVR010000020.1:7500-85000 GCA_026230005.1 Gila orcuttii | reverse complement strand
AACAATATCAGGAAGGCTATT
This sequence comes from Gila orcuttii, assembly GCA_026230005.1. NCBI lineage: Eukaryota > Metazoa > Chordata > Actinopteri > Cypriniformes > Leuciscidae > Gila > Gila orcuttii. The sequence continues at coordinate 84,979 of JAPDVR010000020.1, read as the reverse complement.
CCAGAGCTTCGGAGCTAAATGTGAAAATGCTCTGCCTCCTTTGGTGGATCTGGATATCCTAGGAATGACCAGAAACCTCGAATCTAGTGATCTTAAAGAGCGCGATGGATTGTAAGGCGATAGAAGATCCGTTAAATAGACTGGAGCTAAACCATTTAGAGCTTTATAGGTCAAAAGCAATACCTTGTAATTAATACGGAACTTTATAGGTAACCAATGAAGTGATGATAAAATCGGTGTTATATGATCATATTTTCTTGATCTAGTAAGAACTCTAGCGGCTGCATTTTGGACTAACTGTAGCTTGTTTATTGAAGATGCAGGACAACCAGCTAATAAAGCATTACAGTAATCTAGTCTCGAGGTCATGAATGCATGAACTAACTTTTCTGCATCAGAGACTGATAGCATATTACGTAGCTTAGCAATGTTTCTAAGGTGGAAAAAGGCTGTTTTTGTAACATTTGAAATTTGCTTTTCAAAAGACAGGTTGCAGTCTAATGTAACACCCAGGTCTTTTACTGTAGCGGATAGAGTAAAAGGGCATCCTACTATGTTAAAGTCGTGCTGTGAAAGGTTTTGTGGATGGTTTTTAGAACCGATAAGTATTACCTCTGTCTTGTCTGGATTTAATAAAAGAAAATTATGCGTCATCCAATCTTTTATATCTTTAACACAATCTGTCAATTTGGATAATTTAGCGTATTCATCTGGCCGTGAGGAAATATATATTTGAGTGTCATCAGCATAACAATGGAAACTAATTCCATGTTTCCTTAGAATATTACCAAGTGGCAGCATATATATTGAGAATAATAAAGGGCCTAACACAGATCCCTGCGGCACTCCATAGTTTGCCGAAGTTATAATCGATTTTTCTCCATTTAAGTAGACGAAATGGTAGCGGTCAGATAAGTATGACCTGAACCAGCTTAATGCTTGTCCTTGAACACCAGTGTAATTTTGTAGTCGATCTAAGAGTATTGTGTGATCTATAGTATCGAACGCAGCACTAAGATCAAGTAAAACTAGTACTGAGATACAGCCTTGGTCCGAAGCTAAAAGTAAATCATTTGTGATTCTAACAAGCGCAGTTTCAGTGCTATGATGTGGCCTGAATCCAGACTGAAACTTTTCATAGATGTCGTTTTCTTGCAAGAAAGAGCCGAGTTGAGCGGACACTACTTTTTCTAATATTTTTGACATAAATGGAAGATTCGAAATTGGTCTGTAATTTGCTAGGTTATTTGGATCTAATTGTGGTTTCTTAATAAGAGGTTTTATAACTGCCAGCTTGAACGTTCTTGGAACATGACCTAAAGATAAAGATGAGTTAATAATATTGAGAAGAGGCTCTTCCACTACAGGTAACACTTCTTTCAGTAGTTCAGTTGGTATAGGATCTAATAAACATGTTGTTGTTTTAGATGAAGTGATAAGTTTATTTAACTCTTTTTGTTCTATGGTTGTAAAGCATTGTAATTGTTCTTGCGGGGTGATAATTGCGGCCGAATTATAAGGCGCGAGCAAAGATCGAACGTTTACGATTTTGATTCTGATGCTTTCAATTTTCTCGGTGAAGAAGTTCATGAAATCATTACTACTAAACTGTAACGAGGTATTTTGTTCAGACGACGTCTGTTTATTTGTTAGTCTAGCCACGGTATTAAATAAAAACCTTGGATTATTTCGGTTGTTTTCTATTAATTTGCTGAGGTGCTCAGCCCTGGCCGTTTTAAGTGCCTTTTTATAAAGTGACATACTGTCTTTCCACGCGATTCTAAAGACCTCTAAATTAGTTTTTTTCCATTTACGCTCTAAATTACGGATTTCTCTCTTTAAAACATACGTAGTATTATTGTACCATGGTGCTATACTTTTTTCTCTGACCTTTTTTAATCTAATGGGTGCAACAATATCCAATGTTCTAGAGAGAATGGTGCTCATAGTGCTAGTTAGTTCGTCTAATTCATCTGTTTGTTTGGGTTCAGACAGCAGCTGAGACAGATCAGATAAGCTATTTGAGAAATGATCTATGGTGGATGGACGAATTGTTCTACCTGGTCGATAACGTGGCGCAGCATGACATATTACAGCAGTGCGTAATATGCAAGTTACCAAGTAGTGGTCAGTGACATCATCACTTTGTGGAACAATATCTATATCGGTTGGATTGGTTCCATATGATATAATTAAATCGAGTGTATGATTAAGACGATGAGTTGGTCCGGTGACGTTTTGCTTGACCCCGAAGGAGTTTAATAAATCTGTAAACGCAGCCCCTAACGCATCATTTAAATTATCTACGTGTATGTTAAAATCTCCAACAATTAATGCTTTATCGACGTTGACCAAAAGATCTGATAGAAAGTCAGCAAACTCTTTTAGGAAATTGGCGTAAGGCCCTGGAGGTCTATATACGGTAGCCAATGCTAGAGATAATAGGGATTTTTTTCTTACATCTAAGAGCGTAACATTTAGCACAAGTACTTCAAACGAATTAAACCTATGACGAGTTTTCTTAGTAACATTCAGGATATCTCTGTAGATTGTTGCAACACCGCCGCCACGACCGATCAGACGGGGCTCATGCTTATAACAGTATCCTGGCGGAGTAGACTCATTTAGACCGAAATAATCATTTGGTTTAAGCCAGGTTTCAGTAAGGCACAGAACATCGAAATTATTATCTGTGACCATTTCATTTACAATAACCGCCTTAGGTGTGAGCGATCTAATGTTTAGAAGACCTAGCTTTAGAAATTGTTTTTGTTCACTAATAGCGAGATTTTTTGTTTTAATAACAATTAGATTTTTTCTAGATCCTGCAGTAGATTTATTATTTGATCTTAGTAAACGAGGAATAGACACAGTTTCTATGCAATGTTCTACACTAGTATTAATATCAATTAAATTGGTGCAGTAGAGACTGTGATTTGGATTTTTGGTTACTAGTCAAATGGTATTTAACATCTTGGAGATGTTATCCGACAGAAGATCTGCCCCGATTCTACTTGGGTGTAAGCCATCAGCGCGGAAGAGCCTTGGTCGCTCCCAAAACAGATTCCAATTATTTACAAAAATCAATTTCTGCTCATTGCACCATGACAATAACCATTCATTTAGAGCGAATAATCTACTGAACTTTTCATGCCCTCGTCGGTACGTAGGAAGCGGTCCAGACACAATAATCGATGTTTCAGGCGATGTGCTGCGTACCGTATCGATAAGGCTCCTGAAGTCTTTCTTCAGAACCTCCGTCTGTCGCAGCCTAGTGTCGTTAGCTCCCGCATGCAGCACAACAGCTCCGACGCGCTCGTCACCGTTCAAGATCTCAGTTACCCGCGCAGTGATATCGAGAACACGAGCACCAGGAAAGCAGTGACTGTGCACCTTACTTTTACCTAACGTAGCATGGACGTGTCGGACGGTGGAATCGCCGATGATCACAGCATCGCGTTCCGTTTCGCGAAGAGGGGAGAAGCGGTTCTGAGTGGAGATCTCGAAAACCGGGAGGGGCGAAAAGATTCTTGTCCTGGCTCGCGGCTTCCGCGGAACCACCCAGGCTTCGTGGGGGTTGTTTGTTGGAGCCGGAGTGAATGAAATTATGGCTGATCGTGACCTGGACGCTCGGGACCAATGCTGAGAAACGCACGGAGTAGACGAGGTCAGCGTCAGCGGGTTACTAACGTTAATCACTGATCCGTGTGCATCAGCGCGTGATGTTTCAAGAGCTAAACGCCGGTCTCTCAGCTCAGCTTGTCTCTCTAGAAGGTCAAGGATCTGCTTTTCTACAGCTTCTAATTCAGACTGCACCGCAAGCAATTCAGATTTGTTCTCATCTGCACCAAAAGGTAGATAACATACACCTGATATATTCGCCATTTTAACAGATGGACAGTAAGTTAGCAATGATGCAACCAGTGATGCTATTAATATTTATACTAATTTATGACTCAAGTCTTGGGTATAACCGTCTTTTTAGTGGTATGGGTGTAATATAGACGCAGGATAGACGGGAAAACAAACAAACTCACAGCAGGCAACGAGGCTGACAAAAGCAGTCGATCGCAGGGCGAGCAGCAGTGAAGCGGTGTCTCGCTCTACGACCAACAACCAATGTTCAAACCGTATTTGCGCAAACAAACAAACGCAAACAAACAAACTCACAGCGGGTAACGAGGCTGACAAAAGCAGTCGATCGCAGGGCGAGCAGCAGTGAAGCGGTGTCTCGCTCTACGACCAACAACCAATGTTCAAACCGTATTTGCGCAAACAAACAAACACAAACAAACAAACTCACAGCGGGTAACGAGGCTGACAAAAGCAGTCGATCGCAGGGCGAGCAGCAGTGAAGCGGTGTCTCGCTCTACGACCAACAACCAATGTTCAAACCGTATTTGCGCAAACAAACAAACTCACAGCGGGTAACGAGGCTGACAAAAGCAGTCGATCGCAGGGCAATAGTCAAAGCGAGAAGCGGAAGAGTGTGTGCCAAGAGTGGTCTGCAAAATACATTTGTGGTGGCCATGTTAGATGTTTTTATAACTTATTACAGTATATATTTTTGTATTTTAATAATTTCATAATTACTTTGTTTATTGTCATGTCAGAGTCTCCACACTAGAACATGATGAAAGTGAAGTACAAGAATATTCTACATACTGGTAATTTTTACTAGGCCTACTTATAGGCCTACTAGTCTCTTTTAAAAGGGCACTGTTAAATTAATGTTTGTCTGTTTATAAAAGCAACAAAGAAAAAGGGTGAGAAAAAAAGAAAATAACTTTTGAGCTGGCCCTTGGGTTGAATGTGAATTGACCTGTTGTGAAGGTCATCCCTGCGTTCAGCTCTTCCAGACACACATCCAGGGACCAGTAGCAGCAACTTCTTCATTACTGATAAATGAGATTTAAATGATCTTATTACACTGTAAAATAATATGTTGCTGCATTAAATTAAGTATAGGCTGGTATAATCATTTCAACTGTTAATTCTTGAGTAATGATAAGTTTCTTTGACTTGTGAAAGTGAAAACTGATAAACTTATGTTAATGTTAAATATTTTGCCATGAGTTATTGATCACATTTTTTCCCAGTGTAGTTCATTGTAATGACATTGTGTTTTTCTCTTTTGTGCAGTTTTACACCAACACTTTTATCTGTTCCTAAGAAAGTGCTGGCTGAAATATGAGCAGTAAGTGGCCTTTTCTAACTTTACATCAAAAGGGAAGAAAGTGCAACACTTTGTAATGGCCATTTGTTTCCATTGCACTGGACAGTGAAGAAACCCTCTCAGGTGACTGTCCTTTGGATGAAGTAGACTACCTGCAAGTGCATACATAACTTTACTTAATTTATACTTGTGTGCCTAATATTTCTGACTGCAATATGAGTCTGCACAGAGGAGACACACAGAGGTGGGCAGTGTATAGACAAACTTTCCTTTTTATTTGTTGCATGAGGCATGTGTGACACAAACATCTCACAAATGACAAAGGGTGATATTCGTTCCCTATATAATAGGAGTCTTCAACAGAAAATAGGGTGTTTTGAAAAAACTAAAATTAGGTGAGAAATAGAACTTGACTACTTAAAGAAAAAAATGGCACTAGAGATAGAGTGTGATGAAGAGGCTGAGGCGTTTGGATCCATCTGCAGTAATTTATTAACACAGTTGAGCCAGCAGAGAACAGCAGACATAAACTCAAAAACAGGTCACAAACAAGGGCAATCCAAGAGAAGTAGTATAAACAGGCAGCGGTCAGGACAGGCGGCTGAGAATCATAAACGAATACCGAGTCCAAATAGTAAAAACACAGGCAAGCCAGAGAAAACGGTACAGACACTAAACGTGGGTAAATCAAGACTTCACAAACTAACACTGAACAGAACAGTCCAAATAAAGGGGAGCTGATGGGACACAGGTGTATCAGATGCCATAATGAGGGGATAATCAGGAGATGAGCAGGGAAGGATAATGGGAATTGCAGTCCTAATATGCGGGAGAGAGAGATCTGATGCGACCAGGAGGAGGCGTCGCTGAGCGTTCTATGACAGAGCCCCCCCCCTGCGAGCGGCTCCGGAAGCGAGGACCTGAACCGCGCCGGGGTCTACCACGGGGTCTTGGAGCAGGACGATCTGGGTGGTCACGGTGAAAAGCAATGATCAATGCAGGGTCCAGGATATCCTGGGGCCTGACCCAGGAGCGTTCCTCTGGGCCATACCCCTCCCAGTCGATAAGGTACTGTAACACCCCGCCGCGACGTCTGGAGTCCAGGACCTCTCGCACCCGGTAAGCCTCAGCGCCGTCCACCTCCATGGGGGGAGTCTGCACCGGAGCGGCCACCTCCAGACCTCTCTCTCTCCTGGGGGCGACAGCGGGTCTGAAAAGGGACACATGAAATGTGGGTGAGATCTTGTAATGGGCAGGGAGAGCTAAACGAAAAGAAACTGGTGTAATCTGGCGGAGAATCTTGAAAGGTCCGACAAAGCGAGGAGACAGTTTCCTGCTTGGGAGCTTGAGACGGAGATCTCGCGCAGAGAGCCAAACCCACTGGCCGGGACGATACCTGGGACCCTCACGCCTCCTCCGATCCGCCTGGTGCTGATAATGGCGAATGGAGCGTTGTAGGTGAACGTGAGCAGCATCCTCACTGCGCCGGAGCCAGGCGTCTACTGCTGGGAGGTCGTAGGGTTCCCCGGCCCACGGGAAGAGCGGAGGCTGGAAACCTAAAACACATTTAAAAGGGGTTAGACCAGTGGCAGGTTTCACCAAGGAGTTCTGGGCATACTCTGCCCATGCCAGATAATGGCTCCAGTCCTGCTGATTCTGGTGACAGTAGGTTCTTAGAAAACGAATCAAATCCTGGTTAAGACGTTCCACCTGCCCGTCTGCCTGAGGATGGTAACCAGAAGTCAAACTGAAATTGATATTGAGTTTAGAAAACAACTTTCTCCAAACACGGGAGGTAAACTGGGGACCACGGTCCGTGACAATGTCCTCGGGTAAACCAAAGAGCCGAAAAACCTGATTGAGAAGAGCCTCGGCCGTTTGTAATGCCGTGGGCAGGCCGGTTAGGGGTATGAAACGGCAGGACTTCGAGAAGCGATCCACCACCGAGAGGATAGTAGTGAATCCTTGTGACGGAGGTAGATCCGTAACGAAATCCACTGCGATATGCGACCAGGGTCGGTGAGGTATTGGCAGAGGCTGTAACAGACCGGCAGGCTTGAGATGGGAAGCTTTCACTGTATTGCAAACAGAGCATTGGCGAACAAATTTTACAACATCCGACTGGAGAGAACCCCACCAAAAGTGATTGGTGACTAACTGTGTGGTGGCCGCAATACCTGGATGACCTGCGCTGGGGGTGCAGTGAACCCACTGAAGCACCCGGTGACGAAGTCCGGATGGAACGAAGAGACGGTCAGCGGGACACTCTGGTGGAGCAGGATGACTATTTAGAGACGCGGTGATCTCTGAGATGATGTCCCATTGAACTGGGGCCACGATCAGAGGAGATGGAACGATGGGTTCAGGACTCAATTCCTCACAAGGACCGTCAAACTGTCGAGACAGGGCATCAGCTTTGCCGTTCTGGGAGCCCGGCCTGTAGGTGATTTTGAAGTTGAATCTTGAGAAGAACAGTGACCAGCGAGCCTGGCGAGCATTTAGACGCTTAGCTGACCTGATGTACTCGAGATTCCTGTGATCAGTAAGCAATTAAAAGGCTGGCAAGCTCTCTCCAGCCAGTGCCTCCATTCCTCGAAAGCAGCCTTCATGGCCAGGAGTTCGCGATCACCCACATCATAATTGCGCTCCGCTGAATTAAGCTTGCGAGAGTAGTAGGCACAAGGGAACATCCTCGACGGGCTCCCCTGCCGCTGAGACAGAACAGCCCCAACACCTGTGCTTGAAGCATCCACCTCAACTATAAACTCCCTCTCAGGGTCTGGGTGACGGAGGATAGGAGCGGAAGTGAAACTCTCCTTAAGACGATCAAAGGCTGCAGTACAATCCGCCGTCCACTTGAAATATTTACCCCCTTCTCGGAGCAACGATGTGAGAGGGCCAGCGACTACACTGAAATTGCGGATGAATCGACGGTAAAAGTTGGCAAAGCCCAGAAAGCGCCGCAGCTCCTTAACAGAGGAAGGTTGGGGCCAATCCACCACGGCTCTGACCTTGCTGTCATCCATCAGAACTCCGTCCGCACTGATGATATAGCCCAGGAAGGAGATACGTGTCTGGTGAAACTCGCACTTGGAGAGCTTGGCATAGAGCTGGTTATCGATAAGACGCTTGAGAACCGCACGAACGTCCTGGACATGCTCCTCAAAGGAATCAGAATAAATCAAAATATCATCAATGTAAACAATAACTCTCTGATGTAACATGTCACGGAAAATATCATTCACAAAAGCTTGGAAAACAGAAGGACTGTTGGAAAGGCCGAACGGCATTACCCGATATTCATAGTGCCCAGATGTAGTTGAAAACGCTGTCTTCCACTCGTCACCGCTCCGAATGCGAATCAAGTTGTACGCGTTCCTCAGGTCCAGCTTGGTGAAGTAGCGGGCAGTGCGGAGCATCTCTAGGGCTGCTGGGACCAATGGGAGAGGGTAGCGGTATTTGACTGTCACCTCATTAAGACCCCGATAGTCAATGCACGGCCGAAGACCCCCATTCTTCTTCTTGACGAAAAAGAATCAGGCGGAAGCCAGAGATGTGGAGGGGGTAATGAAACCTTTAGCCAGCTGTTCATCTATGTACGCCTTCATGGCCTCAGTTTCAGGCTGTGAGAGCGGGTAAACCCTTCCGCGCGGTGGTACGGCCCCAGGTAAGAGCTCGATGGCACAGTCCCCAGCGCGGTGAACAGGGAGATGAGAAGCTTCCGTTTCGCTGAAAGCCAGAGCCAGGTCGTGGTACTCGGTGGGAATTTTCAGAAAATCCACTCCCTTAAGAGCAGCAGAGTGGAGATCAGAACCTTGGACACCGGCAGCGCAGTTAATCTGACAGAGTGAGGACCCCAGGACCACGGAGATATTCTCCTGTCAGACCAGGAAATTTGAGGATTATGTCTCTCCAGCCATGGAAGCCCCAAGATCACAGGATGCATAGGTGAGTGGATAGAAAAAAACTGGATAGTTTCAGAATGCAGTGTCCCGAAGCAGAGTGTAAGGGGTTGTGTGGCGTATTGCACCTCTCCAGACCCTAGGGGGCGTCCGTCCAGCGCCTCGACCATCACGCCAGACTCACATGCGAGGAGAGGGATATGATGAGTTTTAGCAAAAACAAAATCGATAAAATTTCCTGCCGCACCAGAATCAATTAAAGCTTTTATGTCTAAAGTTTGTCCGTTCAATTTCAAAGAACAATCCACAGAAAATAAGTTAGCAGAGTGATTCAAACTCACCACAGAGGAATTCTTGAGTGCTGGATTAACCGGACAGGTCGCCCTCAGATGTCCCGCCTCGCCGCAATACATGCAGAGATTATTCCGGCGCCGCCTTTCTCTCTCCGCCGTAGAGGGGCGAGTGTAGCCAATCTGCATGGGCTCTGACTCAGAATTGGGGAAAGCACCCTCGAAGAGACAGGATTGGATAGGTGTGCGTCGGGCGCGAATTAGGTTGTCGAGGCGGATGGCGAGATCCATAATTTGACTCAATGATTTACCGTCGTCGCGGCATGCCAGCTCTCCCTGAAGCTCTGGATTGAGTCCCTTACGATACAAGAGCTTTAAAGGTTCCTCCTCCCATCCGGCCTGGGCAGCGAGGGTCCGAAACGTGAGTGTATAGTCAGCAGCAGTAGATTTTCCCTGACGTAACGCGAGTAATAACTCTCCCGGATCCTTTCCTCCCGCAGAGTGCTCGAACACTTCTCTGAAAAGGGTCAAAAACTCATTATACGAGGGGAAAGAGAGCCGACCTCCATACCAGAGTGCAGTAGCCCATTCCAAAGCCCGGCCGGTGAGCAGAGAACACATGAAGGAAACGCGGCTCTCATCATTGGAGAAGGACTGGGTTTGTTGGTCGAAATACAAGCTGCACTGCAACAGAAATCCTCTACAGGTAGAGGGTGAGCCATCAAACTTGTCAGGAAGGGATAACTTGGGATGGTTTGAATTATTACTCACGGCAGATGTAACGGGAGCAGGTGCAGCTGGGCTAGCGGCTTGATTATCCGCCGCGCTCGGTGGCGAAAGGGCTTGAACTGATCTCACAAGTTCCTCGGTGAGGTTTGTCAGTTTTACTAACTGTTGCTGATGAGAGGCCAACACATTACCTTGAGTTGATACTTCGGAGGCCAGTCGAAGAAAATCTGCTGGATCCTGTTTTGGTGAAGTCTTCTGTGACGAAGAGGCTGAGGCGTTTGGATCCATCTGCAGTAATTTATTAACACAGGTGAGCCAGCAGAGAACAGCAGACATAAACTCAAAAACAGCTCACAAACAAGGGCAATCCAAGAGAAGTAGTATAAACAGGCAGCGGTCAGGACAGGCGGCTGAGAATCATAAACGAATACCGAGTCCAAATAGTAAAAACACAGGCAAGCCAGAGAAAACGGTACAGACACTAAACGTGGGTAAATCAAGACTTCACAAACTAACACTGAACAGAACAGTCCAAATAAAGGGGAGCTGATGGGACACAGGTGTATCAGATGCCATAATGAGGGGATAATCAGGAGATGAGCGGGGAAGGATAATGGGAATTGCAGTCCTAATATGCGGGAGAGAGAGATCTGATGCGACCAGGAGGAGGCGTCGCTGAGCGTTCTATGACATAGAGTTGCTTCATAAGAAATTTCAGAATAAGTGCTAATATATTATTTCACACAGAGTACTATTGCTGACCTTGCATAATATCTCTTATTGCAGGCAAATGATGACTTGATCACTGGCTTTTCTTTACAAAGAACAATTGAAATAAAACTCAAGGAACTAAGCATATTTGTCTTTTATTTAACATATAATGAAAGTTTATTTATTATTTTTTTCTGATGGTGGCAATGTTGTGTAATATGGCACATGCAATGTCACAGGCCCTGTCAGGTGCAACCCTCAGGCTTTTCAGACACTGAAATCTTCCCTTTAGTTGGCCAAAGTTCATTTCATAGTGTGCCCTTGTCCTGGCAAGAGCTGCATTGTAACTGGTCTGGGGTTTGGGTCAGGGAATGGGGTCATAAAACACCTGTCTCCAAGCAGGATCCTGTTGTAATCACCTGTATAAAGGAAATATGCAGTTCTTTTAGGATCAGAATAAGTGCATGTAATACAGTGAGCTTGATATTTATATTTTTCCTTACCACGTTCAAATAATGTGCATAAATGTGAATCTCTGAAAATTCTTGAGTCATCCACAGATCCTGGCCATTTTGCTTTCACAATTGTGATATGGAACAGTCACACACCATCTAAGAGATTTTAGTCAGTCAAAACTGTCTTTTTTTATTTATTTGATATATTACTCCTAATCTGGAATATTAAGAATCGTAATAGTAACTTGGCAGCACATTTACATTGTGAACCCCCTTTCGGTTCACAAAATTCCCTTCATTGAGGCTTTGATGCGAACGTGTGTGCAGTCTATAGTCTATGGCACCAATATATATATATACCAATACCAAATATATATATATACCAATACATATACTGTAAGTCATAATCGGCATGGTCATGTTTGCATGATCTTCATCAAAAATTATAATAGCCTACCTGCGTTGGCAAAAAAAAAACAAAAAAAAACTGCATTACAATCTTGTGTCTTAAGTGGCTTGGAAGTACCACAAAAAAAAACCTAAAATCTGCCTGAGCGCCAGGTAAACTGCAAATGGCACGACGGACAGCAATTTTCATCAAGTTTTTCGTATCTCCAATAGTGAAAGGAAAGAGCCACTCGCAAAGAATCTCAGGCCAATGCAAACAGTTTTTGCTGTTGTTAAAGCCCGACTCCGACGAGTTGAATATTAATGTGCGTTTCCAACAAATTAATAATGTAAACGACACCCTCACGAGTCACAAGAAAAAAAATATATCTCTCAGAAAGTAGCCAACACTATTGCGCTGCAAGTCCAGAATAAGTCCAGGATGAGCATCGAAGAACCGAACAATCCAAGATCATGCCAAATCGCCAACATTCAAATCCAGCTAACTGAGTTAGCGACGTACGAAGAACGGGCCCCTGGTCTAAATTCTTATGTTGTGGTAGACTGAAGTCTACCTGGCGCCCGAATTAATTAATTTCAAATTGAAATCCTTTTGCAAGGGTGTGCCACCTGTTGTGGCAAAAATTAAAATTAACTAAAAATTCAATTAAATGTAAAAATTAACAAACCATCATATCACTGCGTAAGAGACACTCTGATCCGAATTGTATTTTAAAAAGTATTTATTCTTGCAAGAATAGGACCCAGTCGCCCACACAGTCCAGCTGCAGGGTGAGCGAAAGACCAAGAGGAAGATTCGGCTGGCAGTCTTATAGTGTTCTCTTCAAAGCTATCTCTTGTCAATTGTTGTTTGAACAACAGGACCAAAAGGAACTTTATGGCTACCCTTAAGATCTTCTAACCCCAGGTGTTTTCTCACCTCTGAAAACACAGGTGACGCCCAACCATCTTCTTGATTGTCTTCACTCATGCCTTCACAGCTGTGTAAACATAATAATAGAAAACAAGGCTCTCTGTTCTCAGGAATACAGATAAAGAGACCATATGGCATTTCAATGCACTGTCTATTCTTAATCAGTTAACATTAAAATTTCCACTACACACCGTTACAACTAGGGGTGTGCTAAAAAATCGATACAGCAATACATCGCGATTTTTATATTCAGGATATACTACATCGATTTCCAGCTAAAAAAATCGATGTTACAAAAAAATCATGTTTTGAACTACAACCTCCGTCTTGCAGATGTCGCAGTACGGCGGCTTTAGTTTTCCCCAACTTGCTGGCTGCCACCATAGAGCGCCACTTTCGGTAGTGAAAGCTGGAAGCGGCATGGCAGACTCAGCCGACAAAATTACTTCGGCCCCTTCACAATATAAAGTCGATGTGTGGGTGCACTTCGGTTTTAAAACAAACCAAGCATGGACTTGCAGACATCCCAAGTCTCCCAGAAGTTACGGGAGTCTCCCTCATATTGATAGCGGCTCCCTGATGCCCGCAAATTAGTTAAAATCTCCCGGAATCTAGTGCGAGCGAGAAAGAGCGCGTATGCGAGACAGAAGAGACTGAGCTCCAAACGGCCCCAAACCGTATAGCGCACGCACGGCGGAGAGGGAGAGAGCGAGAGACCTTACGTGCATGTGTGTGCGTGTGAAGTGCATGTAAGACAGCGCATGAAAGACAGAGAGCATCCTGATTGGCCTTTTTTGGTTAGTCAACCAATGCACTTTATTTTAATGTTTTCAATATCAGTGTGTCCATTGTTAAAAGTGCAAGTCTATTTTGTTATGGCAGCTAAACAATAAAATGGAAAGGAAATTTTTTATTTTTTGTATTATTTTAGGTCATTTATCAATGTGATCCGATGTAAGACTACTCAGATGGCACATCGTAACTTGTATTTTATTTTTACATTTTTAGTTAACTGTGTGGAATATCGCAATATTTATCGTATCGTGATGTATCGTGATGTAATCGTATCGTGATCCATGTATCGTGATGCGTATCGTATCGTGAAGTCCTTGCCAATACCCACCCCTAGTTACAACGTGTTGTGTACAACCGGATGCTGTAAATGTATTTGTCACTGTATTACAGCCACAAGTAACACAGGACTTTAGAAATAAGAGTTAATAACGTGATCTGACTTCAGTTTCTACTTCAGATTGATGTACATGACATTGCTTATAGCCCCTTTCACACAGAGATTCCGGAAAATACATGGATAAAGTGACCTGGGATTTGACCCGGGTTCGTTTGACTTTGGTTCATTCACACTGCCAGTGATTTTCTGGAATCAGAGAGTGCGTTCACACACAACCCGTAAAAATCCTGTAAAGACACGTGACATCGATGTGACATGTAATGTCTCAGCAGCGTCTATAGTTTGCTTATGAGCTGCGATTTCTCTCTCGAGAAACCACACTTGTGCATTTTTTTCTCTGATTCGATCATAAACTAGCGCATTATGTACCGTTTCACGCTGGCGAACGATCCCGGCTTCAGCGCCATCATTGCGACACGGCATTGATTGCGGCTTTTGTTCACACAGCGCGCGTTCCGGGACTGATCCCGGCAATGTTACTAGGTCCCCAACCCGGCATCGATCCCGGCATCAATCCCGGGTCGTGTTTGCGTTCACACAGAAGGCGTTCTGGCAATTTCCCTGCAATTTCCCGGGATCAACGCGCTGTGTGAAAGGGGCTTATGTTTCTCATTGAAATAAATGGGTTAACCCTAATCGCTAAAATATTAAAACCACTAGTTAGCGTCACACATTGACTAGTCGACCATCCTAACCCAGCAATAGGTACAGGACTCGTGTATGCAGGGTATAATAATAATAATAATAATCTAATGCAAATACTCGCTGACGTTGACAATATTGCTCTGATAAAATGGCTCACTCGCACACTAGCTCCGCTTTTGTTCGCACTGATTCAATGCGCTCTAGCTCGAAGATTTTGTATAGAAGCATGATGTTTTTTTGAGTCGGGGATGAAGTATGACATGTCTGCCATCTAGTAGAGGGGAGGTCGAACGAAATTTGACACCCTATTTGACAAAATCGGCCGTTTTATTCAGTGCCGCATCTTGTCGAGTAAACTCGACCGTGGCGCCATAAGGGTTAATTTAATACAGTAACAAATTATTTTACAGTGTACTAAGATAATTTAAAGTTCATTTACCAGCAGTGAAGGAGTTGCTGCTACTTGTCCCTGGATGTGGGTCTGAGGAAGAGCTAAACCCAGGGATGCCCTTCACAATGGGTCGGTTCACATTTAACCCAAGTGCCAGCTCTTCTGCCTGGGTATAACGTGGGGGTGCAGGACCACCACTTGTTTGTTTTTCTTTTCTTTTTTTCTCAGCCTTTTTCTTTGTTGCTTTTATAAACAGGCAAACATTTATTTTTGAATGTACCTTTTTAAAAGAGACTAGTATAAGTAGTACAAATTACCATTATGTAGAATATTCTAGTACTTCACTCACTTGTTCTAGTAGTGGGGGTGGTGACTCTGACATTACAATGAACAAAGTTATTAATTATTTAGAAATTATTAAAATACAAAAATATATACTGTAATGAGTGATAAAAACATTTAACTTGGTCACTACAAACTTAATTTGTCTGCTACTTTTTGCCAGCCCTCTCTCCTGGCTTTAGCACACTTTTTTCTTTTGCACACATTTAATTAAGCTTTCAAATTCAGCATAACCTTCAAGCAATAACTCTTGTTCTGCTGCGGAGAAAAACTCATAGGTATATATCTATGAGAAAAACTGAGCGCGCTCTTTGGCCACGGTGAGCAGCCAATAGCAGCGTTGCTGATCAATGTTTCTACTATCGATACATATCCCCTTTTAAACCAGCGCATGAACACGTAATTATCTCAGATAACTCAATCCAGCTATACTAATCATAACCGGCAGGTGTGTTCGAAGAACCTAATTAGCCGGATCATGATGAGCACCATGATATTATCTTGGATGTCTTGTTTGATCTCGGATGTTTTAAGCAACGTATGAAGAACGGGCCCCTGAATGCCTGAGTCTCTCTCTCATTCAATGTCAGCTAAAAGCTGTTATCTGAGTCTGTGTCATAAGTGACAATAAGCTATTTAGTAAATAAAGCGGTTACCAGTGTGCACGAGGTGATTTCTCAACGACGAAGATGGTAAGATCCTCTTTGGCCAAGCGAGGGCGACCTAAGGCAGAGGGTCAATGCCACCACTGGGCATCTCCTAAGGGAGGTGTTTATGTGAGTCCAGTCACCTTTATTTATACAGCGCTTTTTACAATACAGATTGTATCAAAGCAGCTTCACAGTGATAACATGAAAATAATACAACAAAGTTTGTTTCTAGACGAAAATTGCGTCATCGTCCACCTTAACTCATTCAGACCCTGCGTCCATTACAATGGACATCACATGTCAACCCCCTTTTTTTTACTTCTGGAGCATTTCACCTAGTTTAAAGCCTGCAGTCCATTATATTGGACGCTTGTCATCCAATCAAATGGCAGTAAAGCTCTGCATGTAGTAATTATAAAAAAAAACACTACATTGAAGAGAAGCATGTCAGCACTTCTCTCCAAACACAGAAGCAAGCAACATTTCCTATGGTTTTATTTACATTTTTTGATATGTTTGCCAGTATTTCATAGTTTGTATGTATAAAAGAAAGATTGAACTTATTAATTAACGTTAAAAATCTTTTGTAGAATTGCACATTTTAAATCAGGATTTTTTCAAATGTGTCTGTCCATTAGAATGGACAGTGGGTTCAAAAGCCTGTTACTGAAATCACATTCCAGTAACTAAAGTCCAGTAATGCTGATTGAAATTTCTTATATAAAAAATCTACATCACAGTACCGATACATTTTTGAAACTTTTTCATATGCAGAATATATAGTTCTTGAAGTGCTTGAGCATATAGCTGATGGAAATATCTCAGATGTTGACTTTATGTGATGATAAGGAAGATGGAGATGTAAGAAAAATATCAATATTTAAAACTGTATAAAGTAAAATGACTAGCTTCGGGCCAAATGAACATACGGATTTGACCTAAATCTAAAGCGTAAACTTAAATATTAATATTTTTCTTACACAAAAGCATCGCTTCACTTCAGAAGGCCTTTATTTACCCCCCAGAGCCGCATGGAGCACTTTTATCATGGATGGATGCACTTTTATGGGCTTTCAAAACAGAAACAACCATTCACTGCCATTATAAAGCTTGGAAGCCAGGACATTTTTTAATATAACTCCGATTGTGTTCGTCTGAAAGAAGAACGATGTCATACACACCTAGGGTGGCTTGAGGGTGAGTAAATCATGGGCTAAATTTTAATTTTTGGGTGAACTATCCCTTTATCGGTATAGTACACCCAAAAATTATATTTGTCATTACTTACTCATCCTCATGTTTTTCTTAATCTGTATGAGTTTCTTTATTCTGCTGAAGACAAATTAAGATATTTTAAAGAATGTCGATAACTAGACAGTTGACAGTAGCCATTGACTTCTATAATATTTTTTCCTACTATAGCCTATATATTCCTTATAACTACATATTATATTATTATGATATAATAATATCATTATTAGTAATTATTTAGAAAATTATAATAATATTTAGCAGTAATGTATCAATATAGATACTACAGTACAATACCATATAATTAATTACAGCAAAAGCAGAACAAATGACGAAATACAGTAAAAATACAGTAAAGTAGGCTACTATTTGGTAGTTTACAGTACTGATCTTGTGTACTGTAAAGTGAATTATAGTACAGTTACTGGAAATCAAAATACAGTAACTTGCTGGCAACCGTGCTGCTAGTAATGTACTGTAACAATACAAGAAAATCGTTAACAGAGAAATTGTTTCAAAGACACACATAGGAAATTACTCTAACATGAATGCATTGATTGATTCCTAGGTTTATTTTGTTATGAATAAACAAATGTGTGATCTATAAAGCAAAAACCTTACAATAAAAGTTGAAATATTGTAATGTTCAATATTGTAATGTTTTTGATCTAAAAAAAGAAAGATGTGCAAAGAAAATGACCCTAACATGACCATATTGATTGATTCTAAGATATTTAGTTTGTTACAAACAATGTGCAATCTGTAAAACAAAAACCTCAAAATTAAAGTTGAAATGGTAAACTGTTGAAAAGTTTTTGACCTTGAGAAAAAGCTTTAAGTATATACTAACAATTTTTATGTTTATTATTTAATTTTATGTTGGTACATTTTTGTGAAGTACACCTGTTTTGACCTGATGTCCATTGAAATGGACAAAAAAAAAAAATATTAAAGCCAAACATTTTTTTTTTTTTTGGTCTCATTTATAGAAGCCTCATGAGCTGGGAAAATGTACTTTTATATTTTTCAGAAACTTAAAACATAATTCAGGTCTGAAGGGGTTAAGTAAGGCAGATCAATAATATTGTTGAATATTAAATGTCCCCAACTAAGCAAGCCAAAAGCCAAGGCAACAGTGGCAAAGAACCAAAAAAACTTTGTGAGAAACCAGACTCAGTCTCAGTCCTCCTTTGGCCAACAAACGAACAGTGTATGATTATGATTCAGGCAGCATTATAGGTCAGAAGTCAAGTCACCTTTATTTATATAGCGCTTTTTACAATACAGATTTTTTCAATGCAGCTTTACAGAGATAACAGGAAAATAATGTTGTAATAGTATTGTTAAATATAAAATTAAATGTCCCCAACTAAGCAAGCCAAAAGCCAATGGCAACAAAGGTGAAGAAAGTCGATAAAGGCGACAGTGAAGGAACCAAAACTCCATCAGTGACAGAATGGAGAAAAAAACCTTGTGAGAACCCAGGCTCAGTCGCTCAGTTCTCCTCTGGCCAATGAACGAACAGTGTATGATTATGATTTAGGCAGCATTATAGGTCAGAAGTCAGATTGGATCAGAACTTTCACAATATTTATCCAGTTCCATCTGGTTCCATCTGGCTGTTGAAATTCTGCAGCAGAACGATGACATCTCAAATCATTATCTAGTCTCGTGTAAACTTAATTTAGCCAAGGCTGCAAAGCCGACTCCGTGTTACAAATATGTTAGACCTATCACTTCTGCCACTAAAGAATGCTTTATTAATAATCTTCCTGATCAGTTTCATCATTTCAGCATCCCAGATAGCTTAGAAGAACTCGATATTGTGACAGAAACTTTTAACTCTCTCTTTTCCAGCACTTTAGACACAGTTGCTCCTTTGCGTTTAAAGAAGATCAAAGAAAATAGTCCAACACTGTGGTACAACGAGCACACTCAGGCCCTAAAGAGAGCAGCCAGGAAAATGGAGCGAAACTGGAAGAAAACAAAACTAGAGGTTTTTCGCATTTCATGAAAAGAGAGCACGATTGCATACAGAGAGGCCTTAAAAACTGCTAGATCTGCTTATTTTTCAACCCTATTAGAAGAAAATAAGCAAAACCCTAGGTATTTATTTGAAACAGTTGCTAAACTGACGAAAAATAAAGTTTCGAGCCCATAAGTTTGCAAGCAGTACAACAGTAATGACTTTATGACCTTATTCACTTATAGGATTGATAATATCTGGGGAAAAAAATATAACTATGCAATCGTCTACTACAGTATTGCATCAGACAGTGCATTGTAGTCTCACTGACGAAAAATTCGATTCATTTATTGCTATAGGAGAAGAAGAATTTTCTAAACTCGTTAAATCATCTAAATCGACAACATGTATGTTAGACCCTATACCGACTAAACTATTGAAAGAGATGCTTCCAGAGGTCATAGATCCTCTTCTCAATATCATTAATTCATCTTTGTCATTAGGATACGTACCGAAAACTTTTAAGCTGGCTATGATTAAACCACTTGTTAAAAAAACTTGATCCTACAGAATTAGTCAATTACAGGCCGATCTCAAATCTACCTTTTCTGTCAAATGTTCCTTTTTAGAAAGAAATAAGAAATGATATCTGTGAGGATTTAGACCGTACCATAGTACTGAGACAGCTCTCATTAGAGTCACAAATGATTTGCTCTTATCATCCGATCGTGGTTGTATCTCTCTATTAGTGGTACTCGATCTTAGTGCTGCGTTTGACACTATCGACCACAACATTCTTTTACATAGACTCGAAAATTATGTTGGCATTAGTGGAATTGCATTAGCATGGTTTAAATCATACTTGTCTGACCGTTATCAGTTTGTAGCAGTAAATGAAGAGATGTCTTATCGATCACAAGTTCAGTATGGTGTACCTCAAGGCTCAGTACTAGGACCGCTGCTGTTCACTATGTACATGCTACCCTCACACACACACACACACTCACACTCTGTACATGCTACCCTTAGGAGATATCATTAGGAAGCATGGCATTAGTTTTCACTGTTATGCTGATGATACTAAGCTCTATATTTCTTCATGATCTGACGAAACTTACCAATCCACAAAATTAAAGGAATGCATAGCTGATATAAAAAACTGGATGACTAGTAATTTCCTACTACTTAATTCTGAAAAAATAGAGATTCTAATTATTGGACAAAAAACTTCCTCACATAATAACCTAGAATACTGTCTAACACTTGATGCTGCTCTGTCAAGTCTTTGTCGTCGGTGAGGAACCTGTGTGTGTGTGTGTGTGTGTGTGTGTGGGTGTGCTCTTTGATACCAATCTTTCATTTGAAAGTCATGTGTCTAGTATCTGTAAAACTGCATTTTTTCATCTTAAAAATATATCTAAATTACATCATATGCTCTCAATGAAAAATGCAGAACAATTGGTTCATGCGTTCATGACATCAAGGCTAGATTATTGTAATGCTCTACTGGGTGGTTGCCCTGCATGTTTAATACATAAACTACAGTTGGTCCAAAATGCAGCCGCTAGAGTTCTTACCAGAACCAGGAAGTATGACCATATTAGCCCGGTTCTGTCAACACTGCATTGGCTCCCTATTAAACATCGTATAAATTTTAAAATATTGCTGATTACTTACAAAGCACTAAATGGTTTAGCTCCCCAGTACTTGAGCGAGCACTTAACGCATTATAGTCTATCTTCTCGTCTATTGCGATCTCAAAATTCTGGCTAGTTGATAATACCTAGAATATCTAAATCGACTGCTGGCGGTAGATCCTTTTCCTATTTAGCACCAAAACTTTGGAACAATCTTCCTAACATTGTCCGGGAAGCAGACACAGTCTGTCAGTTCAAATCTAGACTAAAAAGGCATATCTTTGGCTTAGCATACACATAACACATTATAGACTTCTATAATTCAATGTTAGGCTGCATAGTTTAGATCAGCCGGAACCGGGAACACTTCCCATAAATCCCGATGTACTTTGTACATCATAAGAAGGATGGCGTCTACGCTAATATTAGTCTCTCTGTTTATCCTGAGGTTTACCGCAGTCCGCCGGATCCAGGCCGTATCCGGATCTGATGAAGGACCATCGCATGGACACGACGACAACGCATCCTGAAGTGCCTCATCAACCCTGTGAAGGCCTCAAGGACACCTCAACAAACTCGTCTCCATACCTGTCCCAGAGGGCAGTTGGGTCAGGGATTTACACCCGGTTACCCGTCTGAGGTCTATGGGTTTTTTGGGGTCCTTGAGGTGTTCTGACATGCTCTGACATTTGTGCTTTTTTCAGTTATTTATAAACATGTTAATGGCAAAGGTGTAAATTCACTCTATATAGCACAAACGGGGCTACCGTAATATGTGAGCAACATGTATGTACATGTTTGTATTTTTGAGAGAATATTGCTTATGCATGGTTATTGAAAAAACTAAAACTTAAAGTCTCTGAAATAAGGCTACAAAACACATACTAAATATGTGTCCACAAGACTTTTGACTAATGAGTATTGTTGCCTAGAATTTTTGCTTCAAAATGATCTGAAAATCATCCTGCCTAATCATTTACACAAAACAATACATTGATTTAAATTTTATAAGACACCTTTTGTTTGGAAAGGCAATATGCGTGGAGGCGTGTTCACACCTGAGAAGACAAAGGCCGGATAATGAGCCCTATAATGAGCTGCATATTAATTAGCCCTTTCACACAGGTGTGTCACAGGATCCCAAAGAATGCAAGGACAAAATAAATTATCTATATATACATATTTTACAATTAGAAATTGTAACCAATTACAAATAGGTTATAATTACAACAACAATTACAATTTTAACAATATTTCAAGTGTATTTCTTTGTAAAAAGTATACATTTTATCATACGTATTAAAAAAGGTAAGGATTCATTAGTTTGAATATTGGAACAAACACTATAATAACATCTTAGTTGATAATTCAATATACCTACTTTATTTTTGACAAAACATCATACTATAGTATATTTAACTATGAGCAGAAATTGGTGAAAAAAAGCTTAACTATTTAATGTGACAGTAGTCTTTTTTTACAGTCAAAACTTTATAATCTATCCAAAACTAATCACAAAATCTTGTCTAAACATTCATATCTAGTCTGTAACATATTGTGTATGATATATTAGTATATACATGTGAATTAGCAGCTTGTTGCTTATACAGACATTTTATTTCAACATATTTCAGTCTATTTTTACTCATCTTAGTACGCTATAGCAATATAGTTTGGATGTGTTCATGTAAACATAACGTTTACTAATGTAGATGCGAGAGTGAATGAACGGCACAGACACGCGCTGTAAAACTGTAGTAAAAAAAGCGCGCGTGCCTGCATGCCGTTCATTCATCATTTAGCCTACACACAGACACGCAATTCATATTTAAACAGTCTTTTTGCGGTTTACAGTCAGACACTATTCAATATCGCGATTAGAACAAAGCACTTAAGAATAATTGACTTACTACATCAGCTGGATCCCTTGCTCCTCGAAATGAAACTACCAGCACTTCTATTCCAGGGTTATTAGATAGTATTATTCCTCACAGCGAAAGGATACGCTGTGTACACAGCTGTACAAGATACTTACTAAACACGATGTGTTTTATAATCCAGCTGGTGGGCGTTGGCATGTTTGCATGGCTTACCTTAGATCATTTGCGTTTGAATACCGGCGCGCTGTCCGTGGGCGTGGCACATTAACGCGTAATGAGGTTTAATGAGCTGGAAAGAAAAATACTGACAACTCTCTCTTTTCATACAGATTACATAAACTGAGAATATTTGTTTTTTATATACATTAATTCATTTAAAAGAAGAGAGTTCAAGCTTCATTATGGAAAAACACTCGTGCCTGTATGACAAGTATTCGCGGAATTACAGTTAACTTTCGGACGCGTTTCAGAATGGACTTCACTGACAGAGAGAAGGCAGAACGCGCATCATGTTTGTTTTTCTTTATTTGGCGAAAAGCACAACACTTTGTTTTTATTGTGAGTATCCAGAAAAAAAATAGAAACTTATCAGGATCTAATGATGTACAACACTTAATATGTAAGATCAAAATCAACAGAGTATTTTGAGTGTCTTTTGCACTGATAAGAAAAAAAGCGAGACTATCGCGCGGGCCTCAGAGGGTTAAAGGTGCACCTTTTTGGGCTTGCATCTCGAGAACCTCTTTGTCAATATTCCCCAAACTCTAATCGTAGTGCTGGACGGGGCCTTTCGAACGAACCCACCCCCGAGGTCCAACTCGCTTGGGTCCCCGAGTTATAGTTATATACAAAATCGGGGCTCTTTTTCTGGTCTGAAAATTTCTCCAAGTCCAGAACCTGCAGTGTGTCGGGACTTGCCGAGGAAGGTTCACCGTTCTTGGGCACGTTCAGATCGCCCCCGAGGTCCTGGAAGGGTAAATGGAATCAAATATGAATCGTGTGTCTATGTGTGAATGAATGAACTCTGTTGTTTACTATGTTACAGACAAAATATGAAAGCCAACATTTTGTTGACTAGTTTTTGATAGATTAAAAAGTTTTTACTGTAAAATAGACATCAAATAAGCTTTTGTTAGCCAGTTTCTGCTCATATGTTAAATATATAGTATGTTTTGTCAAAAATAAACTCATCATCTAAGATGTTATTATAGTGTTTGTTCCATTGTAGGCTATATCAAACTAATGAATCCTTAACTTTGAAATATGTATGATACAATACAATGTATACTTTAAAAAAAGAAAGATTACACTTGAAATATTGTTAAATATGTAATTGTTGTTGATTTACATGTGAACACTTTTTAATAAAATAGCAAAAAAATATATTTACAAGGTAGATGTAAAAAAATCTTAATAGGTCAATATAAGCCTTCTCATTAAATTATTTATTATTGTTTTTTTATTAGTGACACATTTGGGGATATATTATACATATTTTATACAATTTGCATGTATAAAAACATTGTGGAAAAAGACAATTCTTTTTTCAAGATGTTTCCAACTCCAACTTTGAACCAATTTTGTAGAATGGCCCATATTATCAGGATTCCACCAGCTTCACTCACTCCTCCCACTCGTTCATTATCACCCGAATACTGATCACCATCACCTGCACCTCATCATTCCATCTCCCTTTATATTCAGCTCCCCTTCACACACTCATTGTCTGGTCTTGTTGCTACATGACACACAGACTCTCTCCTGCTACTTACCTGTTATCCATTGGACTACCTTCATCACCTTTGCCATCGTATGCCATCTTCAGTCTTCAGTCTTCCGTCTTCCGTCATCCGTCTGTCTTCAACCCTTCCATGTGACGTTCCATCTGCATCTGAAACAGAGACTCTAATTATCCTTCAGTTAAGTCCCCATCTGATTATCAACTGTCTGAATACTCACCATATCTCCGTCTGCTTCTGCAGTCCTGTAAATAAACACTATTTCACTTACCACCTGTCTGACTCCTGTTCCATCTGTGACACATATAGCCTATTTGAATAGGATTTGTTTCCAGGTACGACTATGTACTAAAAATGTGCGGTAACACTTTATTTTACAGTGTCCTTGTTACATATGTTACATGTAATAACAGTAAATTATGCCTAATTACATGCAATTAACCCTCAACCTAATCCTACCCGAACCCTATAGTAAGTATATGTAGTTAATTAATATTACACTGTACTTAAATATTTAATTACACTGTAACAATGACACCTTAAAATAAAGTGTAACCAAATGTGCTTTTGACTTTCATCTATGTTTGGATTTTATATACGTATATATTTTTTTTGTCCTTGCATTTTTTTTTTGTCCTTGCATTCTTTCTTGTGTGACACACCTGTGTGTTAGGGTTAAAAGCTTTTTTTGCAAGTGGAGAGATCACATAGTTTATGGTGTGAGACTGATGTAAAGAGCGTCAAGAGATTCAAAAGAAACTGTCTAGTTTTGGCATATTGTATATGTATTTTTTTTTTCATTCTTGCATTTCTTTAGTCTTCACTGGTGTTTAACCCTCTGGGGTCGGCGGTATCGCCGGCGATACCAGCTCACTTTTTTCCTTATCAGTACAAAAGAGACTCAAATTACTCTGATTTTGATCTTACATAAGTGCTGTACATCATTACATCCTGTTAAGTGTCTATTTTTTTTGTGGGTACTCACAATAAAAACAAAGTGTTGTGCTTTTCGTCAAATAAAGAAAAATAAACATGATGCGCGTTTTACCTTCTCTCGTCAGTGAGGTCCATTCTGAAACGCGTCCGAAAAATGAACTGTAACTCTGTCAATACTTGTCACAGAGATACGAGAGATTTCTCTTTATGAAGCTGAAAATCTCTTCTTTTAAATGAAGTAATTTATATAAAAAAACAAATATTCTCAGTTTATGTAATCTGTATGAAAAGAGAGTGTTACGGTCCCAGATTCTACAGCCTCCCTCGCTGGCCAACCGAGACCGCCTTCGCCTGAATTTTGATCTTCTCCTGATCACTCTCAGCTGCAGCCCCTAATGACTCTCGTTACCTCGCCCGGCTGCTGTCTATCATCCGGACTATTTAAACCGCACTTCGAACAGCTTTCAGTGCGAAGTTTTGTTTAACGCTAGTGAGCACTACCGAGCCTTGAAAACCCCGGAAAGCCTGTCTTATTGCCGACCCGTTTGTCCCTGACTGAGCCTGTTATCTGCCTGCCCCGATCCTCTGGCTGGAACTCTGACACTGTCTGTTATCCGCCTGTCCTGACCCTCTGCCTGGAGTATCGACGCTGCCTGATATCTGCCAGTCCCGACCCTCTGCCTGGTTCCTGACTTCGTTAAAGCCTAGCCTGTTTCAACTGTGTCTGCCCTTGTCTGACTCTGTGTGTTAAAGATTGTGCTTCAATAAACTCTCGCTGCAAATGGATCGATCTTCGTCTGGTGATTCACAACAGAGAGAGATGTCAGTATTTTTCTTTCCAGCTCATTATACCTCATTACGCGTTAATGTGCCACGCCCACGGAGAGCGCGCGGTATTCAAACGCAAATGATCTAAGGCAAGCCATGCAAACATGCCAACGCCCACCAGCTGGATTATAAAATCATGTTTAGTAAGTTTCTTACTACCGCTGTGAACACAGCGTATCCCTACCTTGTGAGGAATAATACTATCTAATAACCCTGGAAAATGTACCAGAAGTGCTGGTAGTTTCATTTCGAGGAGCAACGGATCCAGCTGATGTAGTAAGTCATTTATTCTTAAGTGCTTTGTTCTAATCACGATATTGAATAGTGTCTATAAACCGCAAAAAGACTGTTTAAATATGAATTGCGTGTCTGTGTGTAGGCTAAATGATGAATGAACGGCATGCAGGCGCGCGCGCTTTGTTTACTACAGTTATACAGCGCGTGTCTGTGCCGTTCATTCACTCTCGCATCTACATTAGTAAACATGTTATTAAATTTACATGAACACATCCAAACTATATTGCTATAGCCTACTAAGATGAGTAAAAATAGACTGAAATATGTTGAAATAAAATGTCTGTATAAGCCACAAACTTCAAATTAACATTTATATGCTAATATATCATACACAATATGTTACAGACTAAATATGAGTGTTTAGACAAGATTTTGTGATTAGTTTTGGATAGATTGTAAAGTTTTGACTGTAAAAAAAGACTACTGTCACATTAAATAGGTACTCTTTTGTTCACCAATTTCTGCTCATGTTAAATATACTATATGATGTTTTGTCAAAAATAAAGTAGGTATATTGAATTATCAACTAAGATGTTATTAAGGTGTTTGTTCCAATATTCAAAATAATGAATCCTTACCTTTTTTAATACGTATGATAAAATGTATACTTTTTACAAAGAAAGAATACACTTGAAATATTGTTAAAATTGTAATTCTTGTTGTAATTGTAACCTATTTGTAATTGCCAATTTTTGCTCATATGTTAAATAGCCTATAGTATGTTTTGTCAAAAATAAAGTAATCAAATAATATGTTATTATGTGTTTGTTCCAATGTAGCCTAGGCTATATCCAAAGTAATGAATCCTTAACTTTGAAATATGTTTGATAAAATGTATACTTTAGTTTTTACAAAGAAAGATTGCACTTGAATTGTTGTTGTAATTGTAACATTTTTAATAAAAATATATATTTACAAGGTAGATGTAAACAAACTATTAAAAGGTAAATATAAGCCTTTTCTTTAAATATTTTTTATTGAGTTTTATTAGTGACAAATTTGGGGAGAGGATACATATTCCAAAACTGAAAATACAGTATGAGAATTAACTGCACAATTACTAGACATGGAAAAATATATAAAAAATGAGATGCTTCCAACTGTGAACCAATTTGGTAGAATATATATATATACATACACACACACACACATATATATTGCTCTTGCATTCTTTCTTGTGGCTCAGTTAAATGCTGTAGCCTCACAACCTCGGACTGTGGCCGAAATAAAAAAGAAATGGTCGGACATCAAAGTCGAGGCAAAAAAGCGTCTAGCGCTCCATCGCCAGAGTGTGTCTGCCACGGGTGGGGGAAAGGGGACACCGGAGCTGACCCCTCTTGATGAGAGACTGGCGGCAATTATTGGGGAATCCCTATTAAGTGGAGTGGTGACTGAGGCGGAGGGTGACACTGACGCGCCAGATGCACCGGATGACACAGGTAAGTGAAATAAGTCAAATGAATGCAGTCAAGTCACATGTATGTAGGCTACACGATTACAGTTTATTCATATAGAACAATCTTTATTTCAGTCGCTGGGTGTTCCAGCAGGGCCAGTGGTTACGATGCTGCAGCTGAGCAGCCATCGGGACTTAGCGTCTCCACGGCACGCGGCTCTCAACCCTCCAGCAGCGGACGTGTCCTCACCGATGCAGTCCTCGAAATGCAGAGGGAAGTCATTAATTCAATCAGAGAGGTGGCCAAGGAGTTGGGCGAAATCAAGACTGTCCTGACTGAAATAAACTGCACAATGAGGGAATTCTTGAATAAATAATATATTTTTTCCACACCTTTTGTTGTTCTTTACAAGCGACGCATCACTTCCAAACGCTGGCGCACAGCAGCAGCATTTGGCTCAAATGCCTGGGGATGGGGGTCAGGGTCATGGCCAACACAGCAATCGGCGTCAGGGGGTAGAGGCACGTTTTTAAGCTGTGCCACATTGTGTAGCACTGCACATGCCAGCACGATTTGGCACACCTTTTCAGGAGTGTACAATAACCTCCCTCCAGTGCAGTCGAGGCAGCGCCATCTGCCCTTAAACAGGCCGATGGTGCGCTCCACTATACCGCGAGCTCGGCTGTGGCATATGTTGTAGTGCCAGGGCCGGCGCTCCGCACACGCACATCACGCACTGCGCGTAGGGCACCAAGTGCTTGGGGGGGCACCAAAAAATCTGGGTCGTGAAAAATCATCACAATAGGCTACTAGTATAAATAACAAATAAAATATGTCTAAAGTATGTTAATATACAAAAGCAATACAAAAACGCGTCGCTTGCAGGTAAGACAATGTTTTAAATACAAATTTTTTTAGTTTTAGTTTTGTAGCGCGGGCGCCCTTGCGTCGTGTATGCATGTCCAAGGGGGCGTCGCTAGTAGTGCAAATGATCCGGGGCCTTAGTTCCCCTGGGAAATTTTGAAACTTGGGCTGTTAAAGATGCAGTTAGTTTGTTTGAGAAGAAAAGGAAGGCCAATCGTTGGGGTCCTCATCGTCATATTTGAATGACAAATAAAGCTAATTTCCCCCCTAGGTAGGCTATTACGTTACAGATGTGTGCATAGGCGATTAGTGCAGAACGTTCCCTATTGTAATTTCTTCGCTTCAATACAATGTCTATCAGCCTCTTGGTAACGTGAACTTTAGAAAAACCCTGCAACTGACCGTGATGTGATTTTGCCAAATTAGACCGCTTAGATACGTTTTTTCGTTGTTGTTCTATGCGGATAATGCGGTCATTTTCAAGAGGATCATAGGCCAAGGCCCAAGGGCGACATCTGTTGGTGAAACTGCAATTAGAACCCCCCCCCCCCCCCCCCCCCCCCCCCCACAATCTCAGTGTTTGTATATTTTCATATTCACAGAGTTGTCAAATTATTAGGGCTGGGAAAATATTAATCGCATCCAAAATAAAAGTTTGTGTCTACATGATACATTTGTGTGTAGGCCTACTCTGTATAATTATTTTGTATATATAAATACACACACATATGCACGTATATATTTAAGAAATATTTGCATGTATATACTGTATATATTTATATATAATTTATATTATATATAAATTTAAATATTTTATATATAAATAACAAATATTTCTTAAATACATACATGAAAATGTGTATTTATACATATACAAAATAATTATACACAGTACACACACATATATCATTCATGTAGACCTTTATGTTATTTATTACTTTTCATATTTGGTGCCATTGTTAATGTAAAATTATTTATTTGCAGCAGTTATTTTGGAAGTAAAGATAACCTAACTAAGAAATTCTGAATGGTTGTTATTCCTTGGGTGAGTGGGTGGGGTGGGTGGGTGGTTGGGGGGGCACCACCAAGCATTTGTGCTTAGGGCACCCAAATGGCTAGCGCCGGCCCTGTGTAGTGCCTTTCCTCTGCACTATGTGGGTTGTGGAAAGGCGTAAGCAGCCACTGTTTGAGGGGATATCCACTGTCCCCTGCAAGGATAGTGAAAGGGTTAAGACATTGAAGTACAGTAAAATGTGAAATGTCTATTAATCAAACGTACCTAGAAGCCAGCCATCACGCACAGCACCAGCCTCGAGTCTGCGTCCAACACTGCTGTGTCTTAAAATGAATGAGTCATGGGTTGACCCAGGCCATCGAGCTACTACATTAGTGAGCAACATGTCTGCATCACAAACAATTTGGGCATTGATTGAATGGAAATGCTTTCGATTAATGAAAGCATTTTCATTAACATTCGGTGCCCTTATGGCAACATGAGTGCAGTCAATAGCACCGATTACATTTGGGAAACCGTACATAGCTGTAAATTGAGCTTTCTTGTTTGCCTGTTCACCCGCCGTGTATGGAAACTTTATGGAATCATGGGACAAAGCTATTATGCCTTTTAACACGTCTGGCATTACCCGGCTAAGGGTCGGCTGAGATATACCTGACCTGTCAGCCAATTCCCTCTGAAAAGTGCCAGTCGCCAGGAATCCTAGTGTTGTTAGGACTTGAAGTGGGACTGGCACAGCGTGGTTCCTCCGAGTGCTCCTCTGTAACGCTGGGCCCAAAAGACCACAGAGGTCCAACAGGACGGCTCGAGGAAGTCGGAACCGGCTCATAAGCCACTCGTCCTCATTTGTCAGCAAGTCTTCTTGCTGTCTGAAGATGCGTTCACTCCGAATCCTTCCATTTTACACATCTTCTAAGAGCGCAAGATCAGCCATTGTGCGTCATTACGCATTGTGATGGGGCATTTTATTTCCATCCATTTAATTGCATCTGACAAGCTACAGATGTTGGTTATAATCTACTTGGAAATGGGAAATAGTTCAGCGCAAATGTAATTTCTTGCAGCTTTCTGAATGGTTGAGACATACGTCATACGTTATTTTATAAAAAATAAAACAAACTAAAGGCATATGCATGAATACCATGATTCCGTAGCTGATGAAGACATTTTTACTATGAAAACAACTTTCCCCAGTGGACAAATAATACATCTATCTATCTATCTATCTATCTATCTATCTATCTATCTATCTATCTATCTATCTATCTATCTATCTATCTATCTATCTATCTATCTATCTCCCTAATTATCTATCTATCTGACTGACTATCTAATTGCATCTATATCTGCTCCGCCAGATGGACACATTGGCGAGAATATCAGTTTTGTACATTATTTAGTTCTGTTTACCATCTTATTTATGAGGATGAATTGTATAACATGCCAATATTATTGCAGAACATATTTCACTTTTCTTTTTGCAAATATGTGTTAATTTGCATTTCTGTTGCAGATCGATCAAATGGGTGTTCGTGTAGGCTGTTAATTGTAAGACTTGCTTTGTGAAGTATTCGTGTTATTTATGAGAGGCAGTATTGCCATTTATTTTACACAACGGTCTACAGTTTCACACACTTTCATGTGTTTCTTCCATCTGCCGACGGTGTCGCCATTTCTCATTTCACCCGTTTTTGTGCGTACGCCTGGGTCAGAGCTTGCGTTAAGGACCGCACATTTTACCGTCAAGTTTGCTTTTTATAAATACCAATTATTGCGTAGAGAGCGGCGTACGCCTTCTTTTGTGCGTACGCAACGTTTATAAATGATATACGTAGGGTTAAAAATATAAGAACTTAAATCAACCCTAAATGTATTGGTTATACTACAATCACAAAATAAATGGGCACTTGATTCTTCAACAAGACCACAAAATGAGCAAGTTTCATCAATATCAAGATATTTACAGATGAATTAAACCTGTCGCTCATATCTTTTAAGTTGTTGTGCTTGGGATAACATCAACATGGCAGATGTCCAGATCTCATTTATACTTAACGTGATCAGGCTATAAAGTACCAACTCTTTTAGCGCTCGTTAAGTACTTATTGAAATTAAGTATCTACTCAGTGATTATGTAGTTCATAATGCAGCCATGGTCCAGCCATATCAAGGCAAGTTTACATATCACTCAAAACTACAATTCCCAGAATTCCTCCTGCTCATCACCTGCACTTACTCAGCCATCATCCTCACCTGCACCTGATCAGCACACTCATCACCACAGTATTTAAACACACCTCAGTCACACACAAGAGCTGTGTCCCAATGTGAAGGCTGCATCCTCCGAAGGCCGCGGACTTCGAAGGATGCAGCCTATTCGTCCGTCGAAGGACGCACCATGTAGCCTTCGCAGGATTTCCTAATTGCGCAACCAGGTGTTCCCGATTACCGCTCCTGGCGCCTAGCGAGAGTACAGCTGCCATTCTGATAATTCATTTTATACAATTGAATAAACAGCTATGGATCCAGAATTGGCTATTGTCATTTTTTTTGTTTATATTTTACTGGAAGACATGGTGAGGATGTTTCAGTCATTTATTTTCGGCTTTAATAGCCAAGATCATGGCCAGAGCTGGTTTGTTGTGTCCCAATTCAGAAGCTGCGTCATGAATTGCCAGATTACACTTTAAACTGTTCAAGTATTGGGTGTTAACTTACGTAAATAATGTAATGAAAAGAAAAGAAAACATACATAGGCATATGGTTCAAATGTTCACTTATATCTTACCTTGATGCGATTTTGTAGGCTAGTGTACTCTTTTTATTATGTAGCATAAATGGACAATATAAATGATGAATATGGTAAATATATATTTCAACCCCGTATTATGGAGGGAAAAAACCCTCAATCCGTGGCGACGGTTGTGCACAGTTTATAAACTGTACTCACAATATTTTTTATGTGTAAACATAAATGTATAAAAATAGTCAAGTCAAGTCAAGTCAAATATATTTATATAGCGCTTTTCACAATACAGATTGTATCAAAGCTGCTTCACAGTATCAATCAAAACAACTTAATGTTTGTTTATTACTGGAAAAAAGACATTCAAGTTTGGTAGAGCTGATTAATGGTATGATTGGTTAATTAATTTGAATATCCCCAACTGAGCAAGCCTAAGGCAACAGTGGCAAGGAACCGAAAAACTCCATCCAGTGACCTAATGGTGTCCTAACACCCCATCAGATGACCCAATGGAGAAAAAAAAAACCTTGGGAGAACCCAGGCTCAGTCGGGGGCCAGTTCTCCTCTGGCGTTTATGAACTAGAGGCCGAATTTACAGTAACTGTAAGATAAAAAATTTATATGAATGCCTGGCTAAATAGATGCGTCTTCAGTCTAGTTTTAAACTGGGAGAGCGAGTCTGAGCAACGAACAATATCAGGAAGGCTATTCCAGAGCTTCGGAGCTAAATGTGAAAATGCTCTGCCTCCTTTGGTGGATCTGGATATCCTAGGAATGACCAGAAACCTCGAATCTAGTGATCTTAAAGAGCGCGATGGATTGTAAGGCGATAGAAGATCCGTTAAATAGACTGGAGCTAAACCATTTAGAGCTTTATAGGTCAAAAGCAATACCTTGTAATTAATACGGAACTTTATAGGTAACCAATGAAGTGATGATAAAATCGGTGTTATATGATCATATTTTCTTGATCTAGTAAGAACTCTAGCGGCTGCATTTTGGACTAACTGTAGCTTGTTTATTGAAGATGCAGGACAACCAGCTAATAAAGCATTACAGTAATCTAGTCTCGAGGTCATGAATGCATGAACTAACTTTTCTGCATCAGAGACTGATAGCATATTACGTAGCTTAGCAATGTTTCTAAGGTGGAAAAAGGCTGTTTTTGTAACATATGAAATATGCTTTTCAAAAGACAGGTTGCAGTCTAATGTAACACCCAGGTCTTTTACTGTAGCGGATAGAGTAAAAGGGCATCCTACCATGTTAAAGTCGTGCTGTGAAAGGTTTTGTGGATGGTTTTTAGAACCGATAAGTATTACCTCTGTCTTGTCTGGATTTAATAAAAGAAAATTATGCGTCATCCAATCTTTTATATCTTTAACACAATCTGTCAATTTGGATAATTTAGCGTATTCATCTGGCCGTGAGGAAATATATATTTGAGTGTCATCAGCATAACAATGGAAACTAATTCCATGTTTCCTTAGAATATTACTGTGACGGGTCTCCGGTTGTTCCCGCTGTGTCGACCGGTGGGTGTGACTGGGAGACTCATCAAGAGAATGATGTACACCTGTGTAGGATCATCAAGTGATATACACCTGTATATAAGCTTAGGCTTTGAGAATGTGGAGTGAGCTTCGAGATCTTCAGAGTTGCAAGACATCTGTGAGAGGTTTTGCTCCCGTACCTTTTTGTGTTGGGTTTGTTTTGTTTTCCTTTGCTATGATTTGATCTTAGTTCTGTCTGACATCTTAACACCGCTTGTCAGACAGAAATGGCAGTTGTGTTGTAATTTATTTCCTGTTATATATATATTTTTCTATTTATGTTAATAAATACACGTACAACCTGACCAACTTCACTATGTCCTCCACTCATTTGTCACGGCTTTGAGCCGGTCGTGACAAATATGGGGGCTCGTCCAGCCAATTGTTTTGATAAAGTTTCGTTAGTAGTTTTTTGTTGTCCAGCCAATTGTTTTGATAAAGTTTCGTTAGTAGTTTTTGTCGTCCCGCCAATTGTTATTTGAAGATTCGTTCGTAGTTTGTTAGTGTGACAAATATGGAGGCTTGTCCGTTGTTTAAGGTGATAAATATTTTCCGGTTTGGACAAATGTGGATAAGTCTGTTCGCTTTGGTAAGAGAAACTCATTCGTTCATTTGGTTCTGGTAAATGTGATACATTTGGATGATTATTATTTGTTTAAATTAATTTTGTTAAGTTGGTTAATTCGTTAGAAACGATTTTTTTTTCTTGATAATTTTTTTTAAGTAAAACTTGTGGAGGGTTTTAGTGGTTGGTTTGGTTGTTCTGGTTGTACGGGAGTTTAATTTGGTGTATTGGCTACTAAATTTGAGAAAAGAGGTGTCTTGGCTTAGGCTTTTCCCTGCGTAGGTTTAGCGGGATTTCCTTAACAGGATTTTCCGATCTTTTTTATTTTAGTTTGTTATTTTTGTACGGTGAAAGCAGTTAGAGCATTTGTCTCGGGAACACGTCCGTGTTTGTAGTAGTGACTCGTTAATCGGTTGCTGTTGCAAACACTGGTTTATAGTGTATAAAAACCCGCTGCAAGTAACTGTATGAAGATTAGGGATGAGTTTAGGTAGGTTTAAATCTTAGTTAGAGGGAATTGCTTATTCCAACTTCTGTCTTTAAGCTTGTTTTGTTTTTCTGGAATTTGGTAGCCATACATTTTTCATAATGTCCTCAAACGTTGAGGAATTTGTTAGCGCACCGTCTGAGAGCTTGTTAAATGACTTAACCAAGGATCAATTATTAGAACTTGCAGAATACTACAAAATTAATCTGATGAGTCAAGATAAACGTCTAAAAGATCAGATTAAAACCTTGGTAAAGACAGAGTTAGTTGAACGTGGCATTTTAGAGACTCAATCTTCAGAAGATATGTTAACTTTTGTCGATGCGACATCAACACAGTCTCATTTAACATTTGAACAACAAAGGCAATTATTGATAATTCAAGTAGAGATGAAAGAAAAGCAGTTAGAAGCGCAAAATCACATTGAAATCTCTAAAGTCCAATTGCAGCAACAACAACTTGAACTTGAACGTTATCGTTTGGATTTAATAAGAGAAGGTAAACTTTCTGTTACTGGAGAATCAGTACGTGATTCAAGTTCGTACAAGTTTGATACGGTAAGAAATATGAGATTGATTCCTAAATTTGATGAGAGAGAGGTTGAGCGTTTCTTTTTATTGTTTGAACGTGTTGCGGACGCACAACGTTGGCCAGATGAAGAGCGAACGCTTATGTTGCAGTCTGTATTTACAGGCAAAGCTCAAGAAGCGTATTCTTCCCTTAGTGTAGAGGATGCTTCTGATTATCAAGCTGTAAAATCAGCAGTGTTGAGGGCTTATGAACTAGTTCCAGAGGCATATAGACAAAAGTTTAGGTCCTGGAAGAAGAGTGAAAAACAGACGTATGTTGACTTTGTACACGATATTTCGGTCTATTTTAATCGTTGGTGTGTAGCTTCTGATGTAAAAACACTTGACGATTTAAAAGAATTAATGGTACTTGAACAATTCAAGAGTTCCATTTCAGATCGCATTGCAACATACATTAGCGAGCATAGACCTGACACTGCGTATGAGGCGGCCGTCATGGCTGATGAATTCTCGTTGTCTCATAAAACTGTTTTTGGTTACAGATCGGTTGGAGAAAATTTAAAAAAAGAGCCGTGGCGAAGTTCTAGCAAATTTACCAGGTTTGTGCATGATTTACCCAGCAGACAGTTGCATAGCTCTGTTGAAGAGAAAGACAGAGCAAATATGTGTAATTATTGTCATGAGTTTGGTCACTGGAAGAATGAATGTCTCTTATTGAAAGCAAAAGCTGACAATTCTAAAGTGAAATCTAATTCTTGGTCTCCTGTAAAGTCTGTGGCGTTGGCTGTGACTACTTCAACAGTGAATAATGTGCAGAAAATTTGCTCGCCATGTGGTTCAGCATTTACTCCTTTTGTTACAGAAGGTTCTGTTAGGTTGGTAGATTCCACAAAAGTCGATGCCAGTAATGTGGGTGCTGGATCTGTCTTGTTACAAACGTCTGAGGATGACGTTGATCATCTGATTGGATTCTTCTCTAGAAAGTTTAATTTATATCAGCTTAATTATTCTGTGATCGAGAAGGAAGCACTTGCCTTAATTTGGGCCTTACAACATTTTGAGGTGTATGTTGGGTCATCGGAGGGACCTCTGGTGGTCTATACGGATCACAATCCTTTAGTTTTTCTGCACTCCTTACAAAACCCCAACCAAAGGCTGATGAGATGGTGTTTGTTTCTTCAGAGTTACTCTTTGGATATACGCCATATTAAAGGCGTAGAGAATGTAACTGCTGACGCCTTGTCCCGTGTTTAAGTGCTTTAAAGTCTGTTTTCTCTGACTGTGTCTCTTTTTCTTTCTTAATTTTGCTTCCTAGGCGCCAGGTTGCTGAAAGTGAGAGAGTTGACGGGATTGGGGAGAATTGCAGGCCGAACCAACTATTGCTACTTGGACAAATTGAGTTGTGGGAGTTGTTTGTTTTTATTAAGACTCTGTGCTCTCTTCTTTTTAGGGGGGGTGTGTGACGGGTCTCCGGTTGTTCCCGCTGTGTCGACCGGTGGGTGTGACTGGGAGACTCATCAAGAGAATGATGTACACCTGTGTAGGATCATCAAGTGATATACACCTGTATATAAGCTTAGGCTTTGAGAATGTGGAGTGAGCTTCGAGATCTTCAGAGTTGCAAGACATCTGTGAGAGGTTTTGCTCCCGTACCTTTTTGTGTTGGGTTTGTTTTGTTTTCCTTTGCTATGATTTGATCTTAGTTCTGTCTGACATCTTAACACCGCTTGTCAGACAGAAATGGCAGTTGTGTTGTAATTTATTTCCTGTTATATATATATTTTTCTATTTATGTTAATAAATACACGTACAACCTGACCAACTTCACTATGTCCTCCACTCATTTGTCACGGCTTTGAGCCGGTCGTGACAATTACCAAGTGGCAGCATATATATTGAGAATAATAAAGTAAAAATACACAATTTTATTTGTGTAAACTCACAATAACAAGAAGACTTTGTGCTTTTGTAAAATAAAAGAAAACAATCAGGCGTGCTTTCATGATCGCCGTGAACTGAGCGCGTCTCAAAAATGAACTAAAACAAAATATAGCCTACCTATACAAAGCTTGAAATGTCCACTTTTAAACGAACAAATTCGAATATAATTTCCAGGTTCTAATTTGGCCTTAGAAAACCAGTAAAATCGATTTTTTTCCATATTAATTTGTGAATATTTCAAATATTTAATAAAGGGGAAAAAAGTCATAAACAAAAATCTGAAAATACGTCTATTTATTTATTTTTTTGCGCAGCATTTGGTGTGCAGTTCAAAGTCAAATTTTGGTGCTCAACTTTGCGTTTTAAAAATAGCCTAACAACCGTTAATTTTTAATTACGGGTTAAAAAAAGAAAAACGAGTGGACGCAAAGGTACACGTCGACCTTATATTATTATATTTAAAATAATGTAGGCTATTTGTAGAAAAAGTTAGTCTTGGGTCTGTGTACTTTTGCGTCCATTCGTTTTTGCACAAATAAAAGTAGTTGCGAATGATGTATATTATTCTTTTCTGTATGACCAGACATGATAGTATTCCACTGATATACAAATGCAAGTGTCCGCGCCCGCGCCTCCACAGCCACACAAACACTTGGATATGCGTCAAAATCTTGTGTTATTTATGATAATCTTAGCCCTGTATTATTATTGTCTAACCATTTATTATGACTGACATTTGACGAATTGCTTTGTTCCTTTTTTTGATAAAAGCGCTTCTCAATATGTAGCCTAAATGTAGGCTACTAATAATAATAATGATAATTATTATTATTTGTGTTTATAATTATAACTATAAATGAATTCACTGAAGACAGTAATATTGTGACGATCTGCGGCTGGAGTGCCCGCTTGAGCCTCTGGAGGGCACTCCTTCCTAGTTTATTGTTTCCATTATGTTTTACCCTGGACTGATTATGGTTTATTTATTGCACCTGTTTTAGATTGAGCCTCCCTGATTTAAGCCTGAGTTTTCCCTTTGTTCGAGGCTCAGTATTGTATGTGTCTGACTGCATTACCTAGCCTTGTTCCAGTTTCTGAGTATTCCAGTGTTTCGATTTATCTGCCTGTTCCTGGTTTCCAGTTTGCCTTATCCCTGCATTGACTTGATGTTTGTTTGGACTGCTTACCTGGTCTTGACCCCTGCCTGTTTCCCTGTACCTGTCTCTGAATTCTCCTCATAATAAAGCCTGCGTTTGGATCACCTCTGTCCTTGTTCGATGTGCAGCTTCATGACAGAATACTGAGCCACTACTGATCCAGCGGCTGAGAGGAGCACGGACCTCGTTATGGATCCCACAGCGCAGATCGTAAGCCTCCGTCAAGGAGAACGTCCTCTCAAGGTTTTTGTGACCGATTTTTTGAAGCTCTCTCGTCAGTCCTACTTAGATGATTTCTGTTTAATGATGTTCTTTCGGGGAGGACTGTCTGAACCTCTCGGCTCGGCTATACCGTTTCCGAGTTCAAGCTGGACTCTTACCCAATATATTGACCTGGCCCTTTCCATGAGCGGTTCGCTTTTTACTGTGGATTTTTTGGAACTTTTTCTTCACAGAGGACCTGACGATTCGCCATTTTACAAGGTACCCTCTGAATCCACGCATCTAGAGTCTCCCGGTGAACCAGCGCTTCACACGTGCTCCGCCGAGTTTGCGCTACATGAAAGCCCAGTTGAACCAGCGCTTCGTAAAGGGTCCTCCGAATCCACGCAACATGTGAATCCCGTTGTTCTAACACTTCACGTGAGCTCCGTTGTATTCCTGCCTCAAGAGTGTTCTACTGTGTCTGAGCGCGAGTCTACTGAGTCTACTGAGTCTACCGAGTCGAGTGAGTCCACCGAGTCGAGTGAGTCCACCGAGTCGAGTGAGTCCACCGAGTCGAGTGAGCCTACCGAGTCGAGTGAGCCTACCGAGTCGAGTGAGCCGACCGAGTCAAGTGAGCCGACCGAGTCAAGTGAGCCGACCGAGTCAAGTGAGTCTACCGAGTCAAGTGAGTCTACCGAGTCTACCGAGTCAAGCCCAGTGAAGCGCCGTCGCAGAAGGAAGAGGAGGACTCGCTCGGCTCATCAGGCTCCAGTGAGCGTACCCAGACTTCTCGCCCTGGCGGCCCCGCCTCTGCGCCTCGCCTTGGCGGCCCCGCCTCTGCGGCCCCGCCTCTGCGCCTCGCCCTGCCGGCCCCGCCTCTGCGCCTCGCCCTGCCTGCGCCCTTCAAGCTCCGGGAGGCCTTTCCTGAACCCGTGGATTTCCCCAAGTATTTTTTGGGGGGGGCCAAGGGTCCGGTGAGGAGACCATGAAGGCTGCGCCGCCATGGTCGTCTGCTGGGGCTTCACCACCCTGGCCGTCGCCTCATCCTGCTCCGCCCTGGCCTTCGCCTCAGTCTGCTGCGCCCTCGTCTCCGTCCGAGTCTGCTCCGTCCTGGTACCCTTCTAAGTGTACTCTGCCCTGGTCCTGTGTTATGTGTGCTCTGTTCTGTTCTCCTGTCACTTATGCTCCAGCCTGTCTTCCAGCCAAGCATGCTCCGCCCTGGCTTCTTGCGGAGCGTGTCTTCCCGTGGTCTTGTGCCTGGCTCTGGTCTCCAGGCCCCCTGCCTCTCCACGGGCCTGGCCCTCCATCCCATCCCCCGTCGACCTCCCTCCTGAGCTCTTAGGAGCGTCTGGAAGCCGCTCCTTAGAGGGGGGGTTATGTGACGATCTGCGGCTGGAGTGCCCGCTTGAGCCTCTGGAGGGCACTCCTTCCTAGTTTATTGTTTCCATTATGTTTTACCCTGGACTGATTATGGTTTATTTATTGCACCTGTTTTAGATTGAGCCTCCCTGATTTAAGCCTGAGTTTTCCCTTTGTTCGAGGCTCAGTATTGTATGTGTCTGACTGCATTACCTAGCCTTGTTCCAGTTTCTGAGTATTCCAGTGTTTCGATTTATCTGCCTGTTCCTGGTTTCCAGTTTGCCTTATCCCTGCATTGACTTGATGTTTGTTTGGACTGCTTACCTGGTCTTGACCCCTGCCTGTTTCCCTGTACCTGTCTCTGAATCCTCCTCATAATAAAGCCTGCGTTTGGATCACCTCTGTCCTTGTTCGATGTGCAGCTTCATGACAAATATGTTAATCATAAAATAATTTATGAATGTTTTATTTTTATATAATAAAACCTAAACCTTGTGTTTGTGTTATATTTCTTTTTTATATGTGAAGTCTTTTTTTTTGCTTATTCCATTATACTGAGCTTTCTTCTCCCATAAAATGGAGTTTTAGAAAATTGAAGAAATTATCTATTTTAAAAAATGAAGTTTATGCAAAGCATCCCTCATAAACAGGTGGCCTGGTTGAATCATCGTGGGCACAATTTGTTAATCCAAGGGAACAGTTTAAGAATTCGTGAGTACAGTTTATAAACTGAGGGGACGGACTGCACAACCGTGGCCACGGATTGTTTTTTTCCCCCCACAAGAGACTTTCCGGGCTCCCTACTACGGGAATATAAAAACCCAGTTGAATATAAAAAAGTGCAGTTCAAATGTTACTCCCGCTCTTCATCGCTAGCTGTCACAGTTGCTAGGCGACAAGAACAATCATCCGTCATTTTTTTTAAATAAAAGTGCTGTCGTCACCGGCCCGCAATG
Organism: Gila orcuttii; assembly: GCA_026230005.1. NCBI lineage: Eukaryota > Metazoa > Chordata > Actinopteri > Cypriniformes > Leuciscidae > Gila > Gila orcuttii. Next base: position 43,867 of record JAPDVR010000020.1, on the reverse strand, counting down.
ACTTATGGGGTAGGATCGGGTAGGATAGACCGCGAAGGATCCATTTATGTATCCTTCCTTTCACGGGGAAACAAAGGGTGCATTTGGCGTCGCTTTTGAATCAGGGTAGCCTTCGTCACGCCGCGATGACGCAACCGGCCTTTGAATACGGACTTCCAAGGATGCGAAATTGAATTGGGACAGCCTTCATCGCGCCGCGGTGATGCAATCGGCCTTCAAATGCTGCCTTCAAAGATGCAGCCTTTGAATTGGGACATCCTTCGTCGCGCCGCTGTGACGCAATCGGCCTTCAAATGCGGCCAACCAGCCTTCAAATACGGCCTTCGGAGGACGCAGCCTTCACATTGGGACACAGCTACTGTCTGGTCTAAGACTGGTCTTGGACTGTGGATTACTCACCATTCTACTTACCTGAGTTATTTATCCTCTGAGATTTCTCCAAGATCCTGTATCCTAATTCTCTCATCTGTTCTCTTCCTCCAACATTCCCACAATCCCTGTAAGACATTGTTTATTCATTTACTCTCATGGCAACCAAAAGGTGTGTGTGTGTGTGTGGATATACTTACCATTTGCGGTCATCCCCTCTATCTTTAACTGCAAACCCAAGAACTGAAGCATTATACTTGGATTGCTCATTGTTTGTTGTCTATACTTGCCCCTTTTGGACACTCTGCAATAAAGCATTGGATCATAGGTGTGTATTGATCTGGTGTTACTTTGCTGTTGCTGTGCTTTTTGTTTTAGTTTAAAGTGCTGGACTGTCCTATGTGATCACTCATTCATAACTCATAAGAAGGGTTAGGTCCTCTGATCACCCTGTGAGTGTGGAGGCGTCTGAGCAAGGATGCAGATCAGGCACTTGAGGTTTTTTTTTTTGGCGCACCTGTCTACTTTGAATATCTTTTTAACCTACACTTTGTATCTCACTCATTGTTTTACAGCTGGCTGATGGTTTCTAAGTCCCAAAACTGATTTGGTCAATCCCAAGACAAGCCAAGTATGATGATTGGGTAAAACTGAGACCTGGATTTGAACAAAGTGACACCACCTCCCTCTACCAACTTCACCAAACCTGGGAGGGGTTTGAGAGCAGGTATGCTTGCCGCTTATTCTTGAAAATGCTCTTCTGTATAATAATTCTCTTGAATTCATGCTTTTACTAATACTAACAGAGTTGTATTTAACAATGTGGCTGTTAAAGTTTTAGGGCTGGTTATCTATTGATGTATTATTAATTGAATGTCAATGTTAACAATCTGTTTAATATTTTTATTTATTACATCAGTCTTGAAGTTTGTTCTGGTTAATGTCTGTCAATGTGAATTGTGATTGTAATGCTGACAGGCAGAATTTTCTTGTACTCCTCTGCATTCTTTGGATTTATTTAATCTTGTAATACTTCCATACCTTGTTCCTTTTTTCCCTTTAAACTCCTTGTATTTATGCCTTTGTTCTGCTTGTTTGAATCAATTTCAGTTGTATAGTGCTTCTCAAAATGGTTTCACAGTGGCTTTTTGCCACTTTATTTTAGTCTGTGTGCTCCTTTGCACCATTTTGTGTTTTTGCCCTTGTGCCCTCTTCAATGCACCCTCTGATTGTGAACTTTTATTTGGCCTTTATATCCTCTTTTAAAATTTGTGTTCTGTAAGTTAGGGTTTGGATACTGTCTTTTATACCTTTTTTTTCATGTTTGGTATTTTGCCACTTTTGTGCCTTTTTTGTATTCCTTTTTATACCCTTTTGTATTCACTAACACTTAGATTTTTTTTTTATTCTTTAGTAATATGGTGTTAAACATGTCTGCATGATTTGTGTCCCTTATGCCTTTTTGTTCCTTGTATTTATGCGCATTATTTATTTCTGCATTTTGGCTATTTTGCAACTGACCCTTTCCACTTGTCCCTGTCCCCTTTTTTATTCTTCTGTGCACATATGTTCCTTTTGTATTTTAATTTATTTCCATTTATACGTTTCTACAGTAGCCCTAAACGGGCAAACTGCTCTATAGAGCGTGTTTTGTCACTGTTCTTCGTGCAAAGAAGCTAAAGTCTGTGAATAATTTGAGAAACTGAGTTTTCAGTGATTGCCCAGTCAAACATGAATATTTTTCAGGTTGTCTTTGTCCCTTTACTGTGTTTCAAAGCATTTTCCAGGGTTTCTGGCTGTATTTGTTCTCCTGAGGTCCAATCAGATCAATGTTCTGCTATCGTTTATTGACGATACCCACTTGTCATGGTGACGTGAGCATTCCTCTGGAATCCAAACCCTTCTAATCTTGTTCAACATCAGATGGCTACATCACCACAGGTGTAGGGTCTATTTTTTGTGGCCTTTTGTAACTTTTTCCCTTTTGTAATCTCTTGTAATTTGTTTTTATTTATTTTTTTGTTTGTTCTTTTTCTTTCCCCCTTTATACCCCTTAGGGTTAGGGTATTTATAGTAATGGCCTATTTTCTTATCATTCAAATGTAGTTTGTCTCTTCAATGTAGTAGTGTTTTTTTTTTTTTTAAAAGCAGCTTTGTCCACAATTTTGTTTTATGCTACTTTGTATTGTTTAACCTTGCATTGACACCTTTGTTTTATATTTATGCACATTTTAGGCTTTTGTCCAGTTTTGATTTCATACCCTATATATTTCATTCTGTCTTTATTTCTTTTTCCTTTTTAAACAGTATTTATGCATACTTCTATTTAATCTTTTTTTTTTAAATAGAAAAACGTGCCTTTTATAATTTGTTCTGTCTTAGAATAGCTTAGACAGAACCATAAAGTTCACAAGCATAAAAGCTGCATGTCTTGATTTATTCTTCCTTTGTATTCCTTTTTACCTCTTGTGTGCCTTTATGCTACTGCCTTTTTCATTCTGTATGGATTTTCCCCCCTTTGCATTAATATACCTTTTAATCTGTTTCTTGAATTCTCTGCCATTTTCAGACTATTATATGCCTCTTTCTATTTGTGCTGTATGACTTGGTATGAAAGTTTTTAAACTAACTTGTGTTTTTGCCCCTTTTATTAGTCCATTTTCTTTGTTTTACTTATGCCCTTGAAGCCTTAATACTGCTTTATTTTTGTAACTGCACTCATGTCCTTTTTATCATGGTACCTGTGCCCTTATACACATTTGTACTTTATGATATTATTTTCGAAGCAAATTTAAAGTACTTATTTTAATATTTGACCATTGGGGTTTAAAGCGGTTTTGATACAATTATTAAAGTGGTACTATTATTAAAGTGGTTTGTATGTATTTTTTTCTGTCATTTGTGTGGTTTCATGCATTACTTTTGTCATTTTTGACTGGCTCTTCTATAATTCCTTTTATTTGGCCTTTTATGTCGCTGTGCTGTATGCCTTTTCTGTCTACTTTGTTCATGCTGGATGCCATTGTACCATTTTGAAAGTCATTTATGCACTAGTGCCTTGTATACTACACTTAGTCTGTTTGTCATCCCCCATACTTGTATTATGTGATTGTTACTTTTAATATATTTTTTTGTCCTCCTGTATTAAAGTTTATGCCTGTGCAACTCGTGCCTTGTATTTGTGCTTTTGGTAAATGTGTTTGTTGTCAGGCCATTTTATATCACAATGGTGTTTGTTGGCTTTTTTGGTACTTGGCTTGTTGACAGTTTTCAGGGGTAAGTTTTCAGGGGTAAGTTTTCAGGGGTAGGGTTATAGGGATAAAAACGAAAAGTGCACCCCCCTGAAGTGCACCCCCTGAGGTGCACTTCCCATTATCTCGAGTTATATAGGTCCTAGAGTTCTGAAACTCCGCCCATATACTAATTGGGGGGCGGGGAGTCGATTGCACTTTGGGCGCTCTAGCGCCACCAGGCGCCGAGATACAGAAGTGCACCCCCCTTATTTTTGCACCTAGACAGCTGAAACTCCACTCATATACTAATTAGGGGGCGGGGAGTCGAATGCACTTGGTTTGGGAGCTCTAGCGCCATCGGGCGCCGAGATATGGTACTGCACCTAGGGTTGACTTTCGCAATTTCAGGGCTATTTTTCAGTGTTGACTTTCGCAATTTCAGGGCTATTTTCCAGGGTTGACTTTCGCACTTTTCAGGGCTATTTTCTAGGGTTGACTTTCGCAGTTTTCAGGGTTAGGGTTGACTTTCTCTATACAGCTGATCAGGGTTGACTTTATACAGCTGGGTGGAGTTTCTGTGTATAAGGGGGAGGGGGATGGGGGAGGGACTTGTGTTTGAACTGGGTGGGACTTGTGTTTTTTTGGGTGGGTGGGACTTGTGTTTTTTTGGGGTGGGACTTGTGTTATTTTTTGGGTGGGACTTGTGTTATTTTTTGGGGTGGGACTTGTTTTTTTTTGGGTGGGACTTGTTTTTTTTGGAGGTGGGACTTGTGTTTTTTTGGAGATGGGACTTGTGTTTTATTTGTGTGGGTTAGGGGAAATAAATACCATAAACTGTCCGAAGACAAATTCAGGTTAGGCACGGTCCGTCGTTCTACTGGCCACTCCCCGAATACAAACACCAAAGTGAACCCAGCAATGTCCTAGAGAGACATGTATAATTATAAAATAATAAAATGGAGGGCTAACTCGCCATGTGCTAAATCCAATAGGGCTATATTGCCGAGGTTTACGCCAGAAAGGGTTAATTTTGCAGAAAAAACGAGGGTAGGTTTTAGTGCAGATGTGTGGAAGGGCACAAATACGATTTTCCAACGTCTGTATGGACATTGGAGAGACACTCAACGTCACAGTGGACGAAGAAAAAAAATTAATTTGGCTCATCAACATCACGACACTCAATGATGGAGGCCTTCTGAACCAACTCAACGCCTATATGGGCTGAAGAGAAAATTTTCCAGAGCTGTTCAACATCATCCCCACTCAAAATGATGGCAGCTGTACTCATTTTTACGGTATTGTGTCATTCAGGTACTCTCGCGACGCGTTTCGAACTTTCCCAAGGTTCTCATCAGGCGGATTGGAATGACTGCTGTCTCTTACTCACTCTACTGAAATGTGGTAGAGGGCGTGGTCCCCCTGGACTTTATAGTTCAGAGGGCTGGGCCCCTCCCACTACTGCAAGAACACACTGTTCAGCACTGTATGGTGCATCATAAATCGTTTTTTCACTATCAATAAATTTGTATTCAATTTTAAAATTTAATAATTATACATAAACACTCACAAACACCAAAAGGAACACTCAAATGCAGTCTCCAGGGTCCAGAGGCAGAGGCACTGGCTTGGTTAGGGGAAATAAATACCATAAACTGTCCGAAGACAAATTCAGGTTAGGCACGGTCCGTCGTTCTACTGGCCACTCCCCGAATACAAACACCAAAGTGAACCCAGCAATGTCCTAGAGAGACATGTATAATTATAAAATAATAAAATGGAGGGCTAACTCGCCATGTGCTAAATCCAATAGGGCTATATTGCCGAGGTTTACGCCAGAAAGGGTTAATTTTGCAGAAAAAAACGAGGGTAGGTTTTAGTGCAGATGTGTGGAAGGGCACAAACACGATTTTCCAACGTCTGTATGGACATTGGAGAGACACTCAACATCACAGTGGACGGAGAAAAAATTAATTTGGCTCATCAACATCACGACACTCAATGATGGAGGCCTTCTGAACCAACTCAACGCCTATATGGGCTGAAGAGAAAATTTTCCAGAGCTGTTCAACATCATCCCCACTCAAAATGATGGCAGCTGTACTCATTTTTACGGTATTGTGTCATTCAGGTACTCTCGCGACGCGTTTCGAACTTTCCCAAGGTTCTCATCAGGCGGATTGGAATGACTGCTGTCTCTTACTCACTCTACTGAAATGTTAGGGGAAAAAAACACCATAAACTGTCCGAAGACAAATTCAGGTTAGGCACGGTCCGTCGTTCTACTGGCCACTCCCCGAATACAAACACCAAAGTGAACCCAGCAATGTCCTAGAGAGACATGTATAATTATAAAATAATAAAATGGAGGGCTAACTCGCCATGTGCTAAATCCAATAGGGCTATATTGCCGAGGTTTACGCCAGAAAGGGTTAATTTTGCAGAAAAAACGAGGGTAGGTTTTAGTGCAGATGTGTGGAAGGGCACAAACACGATTTTCCAACGTCTGTATGGACATTGGAGAGACACTCAACGTCACAGTGGACGGAGATAAAATTAATTTGGCTCATCAACATCACGACACTCAATGATGGAGGCCTTCTGAACCAACTCAACGCCTATATGGGCTGAAGAGAAAATTTTCCAGAGCTGTTCAACATCATCCCCACTCAAAATGATGGCAGCTGTACTCATTTTTACGGTATTGTGTCATTCAGGTACTCTCGCGACGCGTTTCGAACTTTCCCAAGGTTCTCATCAGGCGGATTGGAATGACTGCTGTCTCTTACTCACTCTACTGAAATGTGGTAGAGGGCGTGGTCCCCCTGGACTTTATAGTTCAGAGGGCTGGGCCCCTCCCACTACTGCAAGAACACACTGTTCAGCACTGTATGGTGCATCATAAATCGTTTTTTCACTATCAATAAATTTGTATTCAATTTTAAAATTTAATAATTATATACAAACACTCACAAACACCAAAAGGAACACTCAAATGCAGTCTCCAGGGTCCAGAGGCAGAGGCACTGGCTTGGTTAGGGGAAAAAAACACCATAAACTGTCCGAAGACAAATTCAGGTTAGGCACGGTCCGTCGTTCTACTGGCCACTCCCCGAATACAAACACCAAAGTGAACCCAGCAATGTCCTAGAGAGACATGTATAATTATAAAATAATAAAATGGAGGGCTAACTCGCCATGTGCTAAATCCAATAGGGCTATATTGCCGAGGTTTACGCCAGAAAGGGTTAATTTTGCAGAAAAAACGAGGGTAGGTTTTAGTGCAGATGTGTGGAAGGGCACAAACACGATTTTCCAACGTCTGTATGGACATTGGAGAGACACTCAACGTCACAGTGGACGGAGAAAAAATTAATTTGGCTCATCAACATCACGACACTCAATGATGGAGGCCTTCTGAACCAACTCAACGCCTATATGGGCTGAAGAGAAAATTTTCCAGAGCTGTTCAACATCATCCCCACTCAAAATGATGGCAGCTGTACTCATTTTTACGGTATTGTGTCATTCAGGTACTCTCGCGACGCGTTTCGAACTTTCCCAAGGTTCTCATCAGGCGGATTGGAATGACTGCTGTCTCTTGCTCACTCTACTGAAATGTGGTAGAGGGCGTGGTCCCCCTGGACTTTATAGTTCAGAGGGCTGGGCCCCTCCCACTACTGCAAGAACACACTGTTCAGCACTGTATGGTGCATCATAAATCGTTTTTTCACTATCAATAAATTTGTATTCAATTTTAAAATTTAATAATTATACATAAACACTCACAAACACCAAAAGGAACACTCAAATGCAGTCTCCAGGGTCCAGAGGCAGAGGCACTGGCTTGGTTAGGGGAAATAAATACCATAAACTGTCCGAAGACAAATTCAGGTTAGGCACGGTCCGTCGTTCTACTGGCCACTCCCCGAATACAAACACCAAAGTGAACCCAGCAATGTCCTAGAGAGACATGTATAATTATAAAATAATAAAATGGAGGGCTAACTCGCCATGTGCTAAATCCAATAGGGCTATATTGCCGAGGTTTACGCCAGAAAGGGTTAATTTTGCAGAAAAAACGAGGGTAGGTTTTAGTGCAGATGTGTGGAAGGGCACAAACACGATTTTCCAACGTCTGTATGGACATTGGAGAGACACTCAACGTCACAGTGGACGGAGAAAAAATTAATTTGGCTCATCAACATCACGACACTCAATGATGGAGGCCTTCTGAACCAACTCAACGCCTATATGGGCTGAAGAGAAAATTTTCCAGAGCTGTTCAACATCATCCCCACTCAAAATGATGGCAGCTGTACTCATTTTTACGGTATTGTGTCATTCAGGTACTCTCGCGACGCGTTTCGAACTTTCCCAAGGTTCTCATCAGGCGGATTGGAATGACTGCTGTCTCTTGCTCACTCTACTGAAATGTGGTAGAGGGCGTGGTCCCCCTGGACTTTATAGTTCAGAGGGCTGGGCCCCTCCCACTACTGCAAGAACACACTGTTCAGCACTGTATGGTGCATCATAAATCGTTTTTTCACTATCAATAAATTTGTATTCAATTTTAAAATTTAATAATTATACATAAACACTCACAAACACCAAAAGGAACACTCAAATGCAGTCTCCAGGGTCCAGAGGCAGAGGCACTGGCTTGGTTAGGGGAAATAAATACCATAAACTGTCCGAAGACAAATTCAGGTTAGGCACGGTCCGTCGTTCTACTGGCCACTCCCCGAATACAAACACCAAAGTGAACCCAGCAATGTCCTAGAGAGACATGTATAATTATAAAATAATAAAATGGAGGGCTAACTCGCCATGTGCTAAATCCAATAGGGCTATATTGCCGAGGTTTACGCCAGAAAGGGTTAATTTTGCAGAAAAAACGAGGGTAGGTTTTAGTGCAGATGTGTGGAAGGGCACAAACACGATTTTCCAACGTCTGTATGGACATTGGAGAGACACTCAACGTCACAGTGGACGGAGAAAAAATTAATTTGGCTCATCAACATCACGACACTCAATGATGGAGGCCTTCTGAACCAACTCAACGCCTATATGGGCTGAAGAGAAAATTTTCCAGAGCTGTTCAACATCATCCCCACTCAAAATGATGGCAGCTGTACTCATTTTTACGGTATTGTGTCATTCAGGTACTCTCGCGACGCGTTTCGAACTTTCCCAAGGTTCTCATCAGGCGGATTGGAATGACTGCTGTCTCTTGCTCACTCTACTGAAATGTGGTAGAGGGCGTGGTCCCCCTGGACTTTATAGTTCAGAGGGCTGGGCCCCTCCCACTACTGCAAGAACACACTGTTCAGCACTGTATGGTGCATCATAAATCGTTTTTTCACTATCAATAAATTTGTATTCAATTTTAAAATTTAATAATTATACATAAACACTCACAAACACCAAAAGGAACACTCAAATGCAGTCTCCAGGGTCCAGAGGCAGAGGCACTGGCTTGGTTAGGGGAAATAAATACCATAAACTGTCCGAAGACAAATTCAGGTTAGGCACGGTCCGTCGTTCTACTGGCCGCTCCCCGAATACAAACACCAAAGTGAACCCAGCAATGTCCTAGAGAGACATGTATAATTATAAAATAATAAAATGGAGGGCTAACTCGCCATGTGCTAAATCCAATAGGGCTATATTGCCGAGGTTTACGCCAGAAAGGGTTAATTTTGCAGAAAAAACGAGGGTAGGTTTTAGTGCAGATGTGTGGAAGGGCACAAACACGATTTTCCAACGTCTGTATGGACATTGGAGAGACACTCAACGTCACAGTGGACGGAGAAAAAATTAATTTGGCTCATCAACATCACGACACTCAATGATGGAGGCCTTCTGAACCAACTCAACGCCTATATGGGCTGAAGAGAAAATTTTCCAGAGCTGTTCAACATCATCCCCACTCAAAATGATGGCAGCTGTACTCATTTTTACGGTATTGTGTCATTCAGGTACTCTCGCGACGCGTTTCGAACTTTCCCAAGGTTCTCATCAGGCGGATTGGAATGACTGCTGTCTCTTGCTCACTCTACTGAAATGTGGTAGAGGGCGTGGTCCCCCTGGACTTTATAGTTCAGAGGGCTGGGCCCCTCCCACTACTGCAAGAACACACTGTTCAGCACTGTATGGTGCATCATAAATCGTTTTTTCACTATCAATAAATTTGTATTCAATTTTAAAATTTAATAATTATACATAAACACTCACAAACACCAAAAGGAACACTCAAATGCAGTCTCCAGGGTCCAGAGGCAGAGGCACTGGCTTGGTTAGGGGAAATAAATACCATAAACTGTCCGAAGACAAATTCAGGTTAGGCACGGTCCGTCGTTCTACTGGCCGCTCCCCGAATACAAACACCAAAGTGAACCCAGCAATGTCCTAGAGAGACATGTATAATTATAAAATAATAAAATGGAGGGCTAACTCGCCATGTGCTAAATCCAATAGGGCTATATTGCCGAGGTTTACGCCAGAAAGGGTTAATTTTGCAGAAAAAACGAGGGTAGGTTTTAGTGCAGATGTGTGGAAGGGCACAAACACGATTTTCCAACGTCTGTATGGACATTGGAGAGACACTCAACGTCACAGTGGACGGAGAAAAAATTAATTTGGCTCATCAACATCACGACACTCAATGATGGAGGCCTTCTGAACCAACTCAACGCCTATATGGGCTGAAGAGAAAATTTTCCAGAGCTGTTCAACATCATCCCCACTCAAAATGATGGCAGCTGTACTCATTTTTACGGTATTGTGTCATTCAGGTACTCTCGCGACGCGTTTCGAACTTTCCCAAGGTTCTCATCAGGCGGATTGGAATGACTGCTGTCTCTTGCTCACTCTACTGAAATGTGGTAGAGGGCGTGGTCCCCCTGGACTTTATAGTTCAGAGGGCTGGGCCCCTCCCACTACTGCAAGAACACACTGTTCAGCACTGTATGGTGCATCATAAATCGTTTTTTCACTATCAATAAATTTGTATTCAATTTTAAAATTTAATAATTATACATAAACACTCACAAACACCAAAAGGAACACTCAAATGCAGTCTCCAGGGTCCAGAGGCAGAGGCACTGGCTTGGTTAGGGGAAATAAATACCATAAACTGTCCGAAGACAAATTCAGGTTAGGCACGGTCCGTCGTTCTACTGGCCGCTCCCCGAATACAAACACCAAAGTGAACCCAGCAATGTCCTAGAGAGACATGTATAATTATAAAATAATAAAATGGAGGGCTAACTCGCCATGTGCTAAATCCAATAGGGCTATATTGCCGAGGTTTACGCCAGAAAGGGTTAATTTTGCAGAAAAAACGAGGGTAGGTTTTAGTGCAGATGTGTGGAAGGGCACAAACACGATTTTCCAACGTCTGTATGGACATTGGAGAGACACTCAACGTCACAGTGGACGGAGAAAAAATTAATTTGGCTCATCAACATCACGACACTCAATGATGGAGGCCTTCTGAACCAACTCAACGCCTATATGGGCTGAAGAGAAAATTTTCCAGAGCTGTTCAACATCATCCCCACTCAAAATGATGGCAGCTGTACTCATTTTTACGGTATTGTGTCATTCAGGTACTCTCGCGACGCGTTTCGAACTTTCCCAAGGTTCTCATCAGGCGGATTGGAATGACTGCTGTCTCTTGCTCACTCTACTGAAATGTGGTAGAGGGCGTGGTCCCCCTGGACTTTATAGTTCAGAGGGCTGGGCCCCTCCCACTACTGCAAGAACACACTGTTCAGCACTGTATGGTGCATCATAAATCGTTTTTTCACTATCAATAAATTTGTATTCAATTTTAAAATTTAATAATTATACATAAACACTCACAAACACCAAAAGGAACACTCAAATGCAGTCTCCAGGGTCCAGAGGCAGAGGCACTGGCTTGGTTAGGGGAAATAAATACCATAAACTGTCCGAAGACAAATTCAGGTTAGGCACGGTCCGTCGTTCTACTGGCCGCTCCCCGAATACAAACACCAAAGTGAACCCAGCAATGTCCTAGAGAGACATGTATAATTATAAAATAATAAAATGGAGGGCTAACTCGCCATGTGCTAAATCCAATAGGGCTATATTGCCGAGGTTTACGCCAGAAAGGGTTAATTTTGCAGAAAAAACGAGGGTAGGTTTTAGTGCAGATGTGTGGAAGGGCACAAACACGATTTTCCAACGTCTGTATGGACATTGGAGAGACACTCAACGTCACAGTGGACGGAGAAAAAATTAATTTGGCTCATCAACATCACGACACTCAATGATGGAGGCCTTCTGAACCAACTCAACGCCTATATGGGCTGAAGAGAAAATTTTCCAGAGCTGTTCAACATCATCCCCACTCAAAATGATGGCAGCTGTACTCATTTTTACGGTATTGTGTCATTCAGGTACTCTCGCGACGCGTTTCGAACTTTCCCAAGGTTCTCATCAGGCGGATTGGAATGACTGCTGTCTCTTGCTCACTCTACTGAAATGTGGTAGAGGGCGTGGTCCCCCTGGACTTTATAGTTCAGAGGGCTGGGCCCCTCCCACTACTGCAAGAACACACTGTTCAGCACTGTATGGTGCATCATAAATCGTTTTTTCACTATCAATAAATTTGTATTCAATTTTAAAATTTAATAATTATACATAAACACTCACAAACACCAAAAGGAACACTCAAATGCAGTCTCCAGGGTCCAGAGGCAGAGGCACTGGCTTGGTTAGGGGAAATAAATACCATAAACTGTCCGAAGACAAATTCAGGTTAGGCACGGTCCGTCGTTCTACTGGCCGCTCCCCGAATACAAACACCAAAGTGAACCCAGCAATGTCCTAGAGAGACATGTATAATTATAAAATAATAAAATGGAGGGCTAACTCGCCATGTGCTAAATCCAATAGGGCTATATTGCCGAGGTTTACGCCAGAAAGGGTTAATTTTGCAGAAAAAACGAGGGTAGGTTTTAGTGCAGATGTGTGGAAGGGCACAAACACGATTTTCCAACGTCTGTATGGACATTGGAGAGACACTCAACGTCACAGTGGACGGAGAAAAAATTAATTTGGCTCATCAACATCACGACACTCAATGATGGAGGCCTTCTGAACCAACTCAACGCCTATATGGGCTGAAGAGAAAATTTTCCAGAGCTGTTCAACATCATCCCCACTCAAAATGATGGCAGCTGTACTCATTTTTACGGTATTGTGTCATTCAGGTACTCTCGCGACGCGTTTCGAACTTTCCCAAGGTTCTCATCAGGCGGATTGGAATGACTGCTGTCTCTTGCTCACTCTACTGAAATGTGGTAGAGGGCGTGGTCCCCCTGGACTTTATAGTTCAGAGGGCTGGGCCCCTCCCACTACTGCAAGAACACACTGTTCAGCACTGTATGGTGCATCATAAATCGTTTTTTCACTATCAATAAATTTGTATTCAATTTTAAAATTTAATAATTATACATAAACACTCACAAACACCAAAAGGAACACTCAAATGCAGTCTCCAGGGTCCAGAGGCAGAGGCACTGGCTTGGTTAGGGGAAATAAATACCATAAACTGTCCGAAGACAAATTCAGGTTAGGCACGGTCCGTCGTTCTACTGGCCGCTCCCCGAATACAAACACCAAAGTGAACCCAGCAATGTCCTAGAGAGACATGTATAATTATAAAATAATAAAATGGAGGGCTAACTCGCCATGTGCTAAATCCAATAGGGCTATATTGCCGAGGTTTACGCCAGAAAGGGTTAATTTTGCAGAAAAAACGAGGGTAGGTTTTAGTGCAGATGTGTGGAAGGGCACAAACACGATTTTCCAACGTCTGTATGGACATTGGAGAGACACTCAACGTCACAGTGGACGGAGAAAAAATTAATTTGGCTCATCAACATCACGACACTCAATGATGGAGGCCTTCTGAACCAACTCAACGCCTATATGGGCTGAAGAGAAAATTTTCCAGAGCTGTTCAACATCATCCCCACTCAAAATGATGGCAGCTGTACTCATTTTTACGGTATTGTGTCATTCAGGTACTCTCGCGACGCGTTTCGAACTTTCCCAAGGTTCTCATCAGGCGGATTGGAATGACTGCTGTCTCTTGCTCACTCTACTGAAATGTGGTAGAGGGCGTGGTCCCCCTGGACTTTATAGTTCAGAGGGCTGGGCCCCTCCCACTACTGCAAGAACACACTGTTCAGCACTGTATGGTGCATCATAAATCGTTTTTTCACTATCAATAAATTTGTATTCAATTTTAAAATTTAATAATTATACATAAACACTCACAAACACCAAAAGGAACACTCAAATGCAGTCTCCAGGGTCCAGAGGCAGAGGCACTGGCTTGGTTAGGGGAAATAAATACCATAAACTGTCCGAAGACAAATTCAGGTTAGGCACGGTCCGTCGTTCTACTGGCCGCTCCCCGAATACAAACACCAAAGTGAACCCAGCAATGTCCTAGAGAGACATGTATAATTATAAAATAATAAAATGGAGGGCTAACTCGCCATGTGCTAAATCCAATAGGGCTATATTGCCGAGGTTTACGCCAGAAAGGGTTAATTTTGCAGAAAAAACGAGGGTAGGTTTTAGTGCAGATGTGTGGAAGGGCACAAACACGATTTTCCAACGTCTGTATGGACATTGGAGAGACACTCAACGTCACAGTGGACGGAGAAAAAATTAATTTGGCTCATCAACATCACGACACTCAATGATGGAGGCCTTCTGAACCAACTCAACGCCTATATGGGCTGAAGAGAAAATTTTCCAGAGCTGTTCAACATCATCCCCACTCAAAATGATGGCAGCTGTACTCATTTTTACGGTATTGTGTCATTCAGGTACTCTCGCGACGCGTTTCGAACTTTCCCAAGGTTCTCATCAGGCGGATTGGAATGACTGCTGTCTCTTGCTCACTCTACTGAAATGTGGTAGAGGGCGTGGTCCCCCTGGACTTTATAGTTCAGAGGGCTGGGCCCCTCCCACTACTGCAAGAACACACTGTTCAGCACTGTATGGTGCATCATAAATCGTTTTTTCACTATCAATAAATTTGTATTCAATTTTAAAATTTAATAATTATACATAAACACTCACAAACACCAAAAGGAACACTCAAATGCAGTCTCCAGGGTCCAGAGGCAGAGGCACTGGCTTGGTTAGGGGAAATAAATACCATAAACTGTCCGAAGACAAATTCAGGTTAGGCACGGTCCGTCGTTCTACTGGCCGCTCCCCGAATACAAACACCAAAGTGAACCCAGCAATGTCCTAGAGAGACATGTATAATTATAAAATAATAAAATGGAGGGCTAACTCGCCATGTGCTAAATCCAATAGGGCTATATTGCCGAGGTTTACGCCAGAAAGGGTTAATTTTGCAGAAAAAACGAGGGTAGGTTTTAGTGCAGATGTGTGGAAGGGCACAAACACGATTTTCCAACGTCTGTATGGACATTGGAGAGACACTCAACGTCACAGTGGACGGAGAAAAAATTAATTTGGCTCATCAACATCACGACACTCAATGATGGAGGCCTTCTGAACCAACTCAACGCCTATATGGGCTGAAGAGAAAATTTTCCAGAGCTGTTCAACATCATCCCCACTCAAAATGATGGCAGCTGTACTCATTTTTACGGTATTGTGTCATTCAGGTACTCTCGCGACGCGTTTCGAACTTTCCCAAGGTTCTCATCAGGCGGATTGGAATGACTGCTGTCTCTTGCTCACTCTACTGAAATGTGGTAGAGGGCGTGGTCCCCCTGGACTTTATAGTTCAGAGGGCTGGGCCCCTCCCACTACTGCAAGAACACACTGTTCAGCACTGTATGGTGCATCATAAATCGTTTTTTCACTATCAATAAATTTGTATTCAATTTTAAAATTTAATAATTATACATAAACACTCACAAACACCAAAAGGAACACTCAAATGCAGTCTCCAGGGTCCAGAGGCAGAGGCACTGGCTTGGTTAGGGGAAATAAATACCATAAACTGTCCGAAGACAAATTCAGGTTAGGCACGGTCCGTCGTTCTACTGGCCGCTCCCCGAATACAAACACCAAAGTGAACCCAGCAATGTCCTAGAGAGACATGTATAATTATAAAATAATAAAATGGAGGGCTAACTCGCCATGTGCTAAATCCAATAGGGCTATATTGCCGAGGTTTACGCCAGAAAGGGTTAATTTTGCAGAAAAAACGAGGGTAGGTTTTAGTGCAGATGTGTGGAAGGGCACAAACACGATTTTCCAACGTCTGTATGGACATTGGAGAGACACTCAACGTCACAGTGGACGGAGAAAAAATTAATTTGGCTCATCAACATCACGACACTCAATGATGGAGGCCTTCTGAACCAACTCAACGCCTATATGGGCTGAAGAGAAAATTTTCCAGAGCTGTTCAACATCATCCCCACTCAAAATGATGGCAGCTGTACTCATTTTTACGGTATTGTGTCATTCAGGTACTCTCGCGACGCGTTTCGAACTTTCCCAAGGTTCTCATCAGGCGGATTGGAATGACTGCTGTCTCTTGCTCACTCTACTGAAATGTGGTAGAGGGCGTGGTCCCCCTGGACTTTATAGTTCAGAGGGCTGGGCCCCTCCCACTACTGCAAGAACACACTGTTCAGCACTGTATGGTGCATCATAAATCGTTTTTTCACTATCAATAAATTTGTATTCAATTTTAAAATTTAATAATTATACATAAACACTCACAAACACCAAAAGGAACACTCAAATGCAGTCTCCAGGGTCCAGAGGCAGAGGCACTGGCTTGGTTAGGGGAAATAAATACCATAAACTGTCCGAAGACAAATTCAGGTTAGGCACGGTCCGTCGTTCTACTGGCCGCTCCCCGAATACAAACACCAAAGTGAACCCAGCAATGTCCTAGAGAGACATGTATAATTATAAAATAATAAAATGGAGGGCTAACTCGCCATGTGCTAAATCCAATAGGGCTATATTGCCGAGGTTTACGCCAGAAAGGGTTAATTTTGCAGAAAAAACGAGGGTAGGTTTTAGTGCAGATGTGTGGAAGGGCACAAACACGATTTTCCAACGTCTGTATGGACATTGGAGAGACACTCAACGTCACAGTGGACGGAGAAAAAATTAATTTGGCTCATCAACATCACGACACTCAATGATGGAGGCCTTCTGAACCAACTCAACGCCTATATGGGCTGAAGAGAAAATTTTCCAGAGCTGTTCAACATCATCCCCACTCAAAATGATGGCAGCTGTACTCATTTTTACGGTATTGTGTCATTCAGGTACTCTCGCGACGCGTTTCGAACTTTCCCAAGGTTCTCATCAGGCGGATTGGAATGACTGCTGTCTCTTGCTCACTCTACTGAAATGTGGTAGAGGGCGTGGTCCCCCTGGACTTTATAGTTCAGAGGGCTGGGCCCCTCCCACTACTGCAAGAACACACTGTTCAGCACTGTATGGTGCATCATAAATCGTTTTTTCACTATCAATAAATTTGTATTCAATTTTAAAATTTAATAATTATACATAAACACTCACAAACACCAAAAGGAACACTCAAATGCAGTCTCCAGGGTCCAGAGGCAGAGGCACTGGCTTGGTTAGGGGAAATAAATACCATAAACTGTCCGAAGACAAATTCAGGTTAGGCACGGTCCGTCGTTCTACTGGCCGCTCCCCGAATACAAACACCAAAGTGAACCCAGCAATGTCCTAGAGAGACATGTATAATTATAAAATAATAAAATGGAGGGCTAACTCGCCATGTGCTAAATCCAATAGGGCTATATTGCCGAGGTTTACGCCAGAAAGGGTTAATTTTGCAGAAAAAACGAGGGTAGGTTTTAGTGCAGATGTGTGGAAGGGCACAAACACGATTTTCCAACGTCTGTATGGACATTGGAGAGACACTCAACGTCACAGTGGACGGAGAAAAAATTAATTTGGCTCATCAACATCACGACACTCAATGATGGAGGCCTTCTGAACCAACTCAACGCCTATATGGGCTGAAGAGAAAATTTTCCAGAGCTGTTCAACATCATCCCCACTCAAAATGATGGCAGCTGTACTCATTTTTACGGTATTGTGTCATTCAGGTACTCTCGCGACGCGTTTCGAACTTTCCCAAGGTTCTCATCAGGCGGATTGGAATGACTGCTGTCTCTTGCTCACTCTACTGAAATGTGGTAGAGGGCGTGGTCCCCCTGGACTTTATAGTTCAGAGGGCTGGGCCCCTCCCACTACTGCAAGAACACACTGTTCAGCACTGTATGGTGCATCATAAATCGTTTTTTCACTATCAATAAATTTGTATTCAATTTTAAAATTTAATAATTATACATAAACACTCACAAACACCAAAAGGAACACTCAAATGCAGTCTCCAGGGTCCAGAGGCAGAGGCACTGGCTTGGTTAGGGGAAATAAATACCATAAACTGTCCGAAGACAAATTCAGGTTAGGCACGGTCCGTCGTTCTACTGGCCGCTCCCCGAATACAAACACCAAAGTGAACCCAGCAATGTCCTAGAGAGACATGTATAATTATAAAATAATAAAATGGAGGGCTAACTCGCCATGTGCTAAATCCAATAGGGCTATATTGCCGAGGTTTACGCCAGAAAGGGTTAATTTTGCAGAAAAAACGAGGGTAGGTTTTAGTGCAGATGTGTGGAAGGGCACAAACACGATTTTCCAACGTCTGTATGGACATTGGAGAGACACTCAACGTCACAGTGGACGGAGAAAAAATTAATTTGGCTCATCAACATCACGACACTCAATGATGGAGGCCTTCTGAACCAACTCAACGCCTATATGGGCTGAAGAGAAAATTTTCCAGAGCTGTTCAACATCATCCCCACTCAAAATGATGGCAGCTGTACTCATTTTTACGGTATTGTGTCATTCAGGTACTCTCGCGACGCGTTTCGAACTTTCCCAAGGTTCTCATCAGGCGGATTGGAATGACTGCTGTCTCTTGCTCACTCTACTGAAATGTGGTAGAGGGCGTGGTCCCCCTGGACTTTATAGTTCAGAGGGCTGGGCCCCTCCCACTACTGCAAGAACACACTGTTCAGCACTGTATGGTGCATCATAAATCGTTTTTTCACTATCAATAAATTTGTATTCAATTTTAAAATTTAATAATTATACATAAACACTCACAAACACCAAAAGGAACACTCAAATGCAGTCTCCAGGGTCCAGAGGCAGAGGCACTGGCTTGGTTAGGGGAAATAAATACCATAAACTGTCCGAAGACAAATTCAGGTTAGGCACGGTCCGTCGTTCTACTGGCCGCTCCCCGAATACAAACACCAAAGTGAACCCAGCAATGTCCTAGAGAGACATGTATAATTATAAAATAATAAAATGGAGGGCTAACTCGCCATGTGCTAAATCCAATAGGGCTATATTGCCGAGGTTTACGCCAGAAAGGGTTAATTTTGCAGAAAAAACGAGGGTAGGTTTTAGTGCAGATGTGTGGAAGGGCACAAACACGATTTTCCAACGTCTGTATGGACATTGGAGAGACACTCAACGTCACAGTGGACGGAGAAAAAATTAATTTGGCTCATCAACATCACGACACTCAATGATGGAGGCCTTCTGAACCAACTCAACGCCTATATGGGCTGAAGAGAAAATTTTCCAGAGCTGTTCAACATCATCCCCACTCAAAATGATGGCAGCTGTACTCATTTTTACGGTATTGTGTCATTCAGGTACTCTCGCGACGCGTTTCGAACTTTCCCAAGGTTCTCATCAGGCGGATTGGAATGACTGCTGTCTCTTGCTCACTCTACTGAAATGTGGTAGAGGGCGTGGTCCCCCTGGACTTTATAGTTCAGAGGGCTGGGCCCCTCCCACTACTGCAAGAACACACTGTTCAGCACTGTATGGTGCATCATAAATCGTTTTTTCACTATCAATAAATTTGTATTCAATTTTAAAATTTAATAATTATACATAAACACTCACAAACACCAAAAGGAACACTCAAATGCAGTCTCCAGGGTCCAGAGGCAGAGGCACTGGCTTGGTTAGGGGAAATAAATACCATAAACTGTCCGAAGACAAATTCAGGTTAGGCACGGTCCGTCGTTCTACTGGCCGCTCCCCGAATACAAACACCAAAGTGAACCCAGCAATGTCCTAGAGAGACATGTTAGGTTTTTGAAAAGCAACGCCTTCCCCCGGACGACCCCTCCTGGTCATCCAGTTAGATAGGAAGGACGCAGAAAGGCACTGGCCGGCGCATGTTTTTGATGAGGCTGCTCCTACCCAAGTCCATCCCCATACAATCCCACTAACCATTATACTCAAGTTTTTCCATGGTTGTTTCACGAATCCCCCAGCCATATCTAAAAAAAATCCCAAAACAATCTATCCACTCTCCTCAAGAAACACATCTTCAGTGGTGTACCCCAGGATCATTGGGTGTTTCGGCTCTTTAAACACCAGACACCCTCCTCTGGGGCGGCCCGCCCAAGGGGATCAGTCCTGGGCGTGTGTTTCAGACAACATCTATGAACCTCCCGCTAACTAGGCACTATTCACATCTCACCTAAGAGAACCAAAAACCCGAATAGAAATTCAAAGCTCAACTGCAAAGGCCTCCCCACCATCCCCAACAACCTCAACCAACTATTATACGACCCCTAATGCTAAGCATCGATAGAAGACTGGGAATCCTGTTACGGCCCTTTTAACCCAAGGCCACCCTCTCTGCGTGCTGTCCAAGTGGACCCAGAGAGGTCGGATACTTTACCTCCCAAACCAAGTAGCCCCTTCGTTAACACCGCAAGGTATCCCAGGGTACCCGAAAAGGGCCTGTGTCACGAGCCTATGATTGGCGGGTACAAGTGCCAAAATGGGCAATAACAAGTACCAAGCTTCTACCAGCCATAAACTCTAAGTAAATGCAAGAACCTTAACAGACATCACACCTACCAGTGCAACCGCAAGGGAGCATAACCTTAACGAACTCCTATCTTCAAAAACCCCCTATCCTAATCTACCTACTGTCACATTCCTGGTAACCTTCCAATCCTTCATTACCCACAATCCTCGGTAACCCAACCGTCCTGTTATCGTTGTTTTCCAACGTGAATCCCAGCACCATGAATCCTTCCTGATCCGATCGACGATTCCTTCAATCCTTTCTTCGATTTTCCCCATCTCAATCCTCGGTAATCCAACCGTCCCATTATCGTCCAACGTGAATCCCAGCACCATGAATCCTTCCCGATCCGATCGACGATTCCTTCTGCAATCCTCCTATCGATCCTTCCTTCGATTTATCCCACCATCTATGTGTAACCTGTTTCCCTAACCTAACCACTTCACCAGAAATGGCAATTCTCAAAGTCCAAAACTGATCCCACATCCAGTCTCGAACCCCGATCTCCCCGCCCCCAGTCCACCAGCACCAACCACTACACCACTCAATTACTCCCATCCACCTCATCCAAACCTAATGTATCCAGTATCCCCGATGCAATCGGTGCCCAAAACAAACATATGCATATATCCCAATGCTGGCCTCGAACCTAGGTCCTCTGGTCTGAAACCTACCGACACTAACCACTCAACCAAGCCTTCCCTCCATCTGACCTAACTATCTACCCACTTAACCAAAGAAAACCTACCATCCCGAAAAGAGAGTTTAAAGCCAGTCTCGAACCCGGATCTCCCAGTCCCTAAACTACCAACACTAACCACTCTGCCACCTGATTCCCCAAACCAACTATAATAAATATCAATAGTAGTAATAATAATAATAATAATAATAATAATAATAATAATTATTATTATTACAATAATACAATAATAAATTACAAATAATGATCAATAATAACCATTAACAATAATTAATTATTAATAATTAAAATAAATATAAAAATAAGAACAAAAACAATATAAAAAAATATTTTAAGGGATGTTCTAGGTATCTTAAAATAAACAACCCAAATCCCCCGTAAGGGGTAGGTTTTAGTGCTTATGCAAATACAGGGATAGTCTAATTAAGTCACCCTCCTGTGAGGGGTAGGTTTAGGTATACTAAAATAATTAAGCCCCAATCCCCTGTAAGGGGTAGGTTTTAGTGCTTGTGCAGATATAGGGATAGTCTAATTAAGTCACCCTCCTGTGAGGGGTAAGTTTAGGTATACTAAAATCATTAAGCCCCAATCCCCTGTGAGGGGTAGGTTTTAGTGCTTGTGCAGATACAGGGATAGTCTAATTAAGTCACCCTCCTGTGAGGGGTAGGTTTAGGTATACTAAAATCATTAAGCCCCAATCCCCTGTGAGGGGTAGGTTTTAGTGCTTGTGCCGATACAGGGACAGTCTAATTAAAATCACCCTCCTGTGAGGCGTAAGTTTAGACATACTAAGAAACTCCTAAAGCAAACATGGAAATCCATCTATGGAAAGAAGAAAGGTCTAAGTAACACCCATTAACTCCAATATCAAAAAAATTATATTAAAAAAAATTAACCAGGAAAATATCCTTATTTCTGAAAATCATTCCCTCCCACTTATATCCCTGCCAAGGATGCGGAATCTTTAACCTGAGTTTATTCCTGACCAGCGAACCGAACCACACCCCGAAGAGTTATGCTCCGATAATCCTGGCCAAGCACCGCAACCCCAAGAATCCATTTTCTTTTCTGGCTAATCCCCTAAAAAAAACTAAGGCTACCAGCCGGTCCCCCGGCCCGGGCTAATGCTGAACCTTACGAGAGAAACGAACTGGGGAGGGCCACGAGACTGCGCAGAGCTCCCCACAGGTGCCGGACTGGGCCTCCTGTTGTCCGCTCCCTCACTCGATTCCCACCCGGATCACCTGGTTCAGAACCAAGTGAGGCAGCACTCTCCTAACCCCCCTTGAGGACCCTTACTGGGTTTTCCACAGCCCCCCAGGTCCGATGGCACGCGCAGGGTGGGGTTAGGGTTAGGGTTAGGGTTAGGGTTAGGGTTAGGGTTAGGGTTAGGGTTAGGGTTAGGGTTAGGGGAAAAAAATACCATAAACTGTCCGAAGACAAATTCAGGTTAGGCACGGTCCGTCGTTCTACTGGCCGCTCCCCGAATACAAACACCAAAGTGAACCCAGCAATGTCCTAGAGAGACATGTACAATTATAAAATAATAAAATGGAGGGCTAACTCGCCATGTGCTAAATCCAATAGGGCTATATTGCCGAGGTTTACGCCAGAAAGGGTTAATTTTGCAGAAAAAACGAGGGTAGGTTTTAGTGCAGATGTGTGGAAGGGCACAAACACGATTTTCCAACGTCTGTATGGACATTGGAGAGACACTCAACGTCACAGTGGACGGAGAAAAAATTAATTTGGCTCATCAACATCACGACACTCAATGATGGAGGCCTTCTGAACCAACTCAACGCCTATATGGGCTGAAGAGAAAATTTTCCAGAGCTGTTCAACATCATCCCCACTCAAAATGATGGCAGCTGTACTCATTTTTACGGTATTGTGTCATTCAGGTACTCTCGCGACGCGTTTCGAACTTTCCCAAGGTTCTCATCAGGCGGATTGGAATGACTGCTGTCTCTTACTCACTCTACTGAAATGTGGTAGAGGGCGTGGTCCCCCTGGACTTTATAGTTCAGAGGGCTGGGCCCCTCCCACTACTGCAAGAACACACTGTTCAGCACTGTATGGTGCATCATAAATCGTTTTTTCACTATCAATAAATTTGTATTCAATTTTAAAATTTTATAATTATACACAAACACCCACAAACACCAAAAGGAACACTCAAATGCAGTCTCCAGGGTCCAGAGGCAGAGGCACTGGCTTGGTTAGGGGAAAAAAATACCATAAACTGTCCGAAGACAAATTCAGGTTAGGCACGGTCCGTCGTTCTACTGGCCGCTCCCCGAATACAAACACCAAAGTGAACCCAGCAATGTCCTAGAGAGACATGTACAATTATAAAATAATAAAATGGAGGGCTAACTCGCCATGTGCTAAATCCAATAGGGCTATATTGCCGAGGTTTACGCCAGAAAGGGTTAATTTTGCAGAAAAAACGAGGGTAGGTTTTAGTGCAGATGTGTGGAAGGGCACAAACACGATTTTCCAACGTCTGTATGGACATTGGAGAGACACTCAACGTCACAGTGGACGGAGAAAAAATTAATTTGGCTCATCAACATCACGACACTCAATGATGGAGGCCTTCTGAACCAACTCAACGCCTATATGGGCTGAAGAGAAAATTTTCCAGAGCTGTTCAACATCATCCCCACTCAAAATGATGGCAGCTGTACTCATTTTTACGGTATTGTGTCATTCAGGTACTCTCGCGACGCGTTTCGAACTTTCCCAAGGTTCTCATCAGGCGGATTGGAATGACTGCTGTCTCTTACTCACTCTACTGAAATGTGGTAGAGGGCGTGGTCCCCCTGGACTTTATAGTTCAGAGGGCTGGGCCCCTCCCACTACTGCAAGAACACACTGTTCAGCACTGTATGGTGCATCATAAATCGTTTTTTCACTATCAATAAATTTGTATTCAATTTTAAAATTTTATAATTATACACAAACACCCACAAACACCAAAAGGAACACTCAAATGCAGTCTCCAGGGTCCAGAGGCAGAGGCACTGGCTTGGTTAGGGGAAAAAAATACCATAAACTGTCCGAAGACAAATTCAGGTTAGGCACGGTCCGTCGTTCTACTGGCCGCTCCCCGAATACAAACACCAAAGTGAACCCAGCAATGTCCTAGAGAGACATGTACAATTATAAAATAATAAAATGGAGGGCTAACTCGCCATGTGCTAAATCCAATAGGGCTATATTGCCGAGGTTTACGCCAGAAAGGGTTAATTTTGCAGAAAAAACGAGGGTAGGTTTTAGTGCAGATGTGTGGAAGGGCACAAACACGATTTTCCAACGTCTGTATGGACATTGGAGAGACACTCAACGTCACAGTGGACGGAGAAAAAATTAATTTGGCTCATCAACATCACGACACTCAATGATGGAGGCCTTCTGAACCAACTCAACGCCTATATGGGCTGAAGAGAAAATTTTCCAGAGCTGTTCAACATCATCCCCACTCAAAATGATGGCAGCTGTACTCATTTTTACGGTATTGTGTCATTCAGGTACTCTCGCGACGCGTTTCGAACTTTCCCAAGGTTCTCATCAGGCGGATTGGAATGACTGCTGTCTCTTACTCACTCTACTGAAATGTGGTAGAGGGCGTGGTCCCCCTGGACTTTATAGTTCAGAGGGCTGGGCCCCTCCCACTACTGCAAGAACACACTGTTCAGCACTGTATGGTGCATCAT
Source organism: Gila orcuttii (assembly GCA_026230005.1). Classification (NCBI taxonomy): domain Eukaryota; kingdom Metazoa; phylum Chordata; class Actinopteri; order Cypriniformes; family Leuciscidae; genus Gila; species Gila orcuttii. The sequence goes on along the minus strand of JAPDVR010000020.1, from coordinate 18,895 downwards.
AAATCGTTTTTTCACTATCAATAAATTTGTATTCAATTTTAAAATTTTATAATTATACACAAACACCCACAAACACCAAAAGGAACACTCAAATGCAGTCTCCAGGGTCCAGAGGCAGAGGCACTGGCTTGGTTAGGGGAAAAAAATACCATAAACTGTCCGAAGACAAATTCAGGTTAGGCACGGTCCGTCGTTCTACTGGCCGCTCCCCGAATACAAACACCAAAGTGAACCCAGCAATGTCCTAGAGAGACATGTACAATTATAAAATAATAAAATGGAGGGCTAACTCGCCATGTGCTAAATCCAATAGGGCTATATTGCCGAGGTTTACGCCAGAAAGGGTTAATTTTGCAGAAAAAACGAGGGTAGGTTTTAGTGCAGATGTGTGGAAGGGCACAAACACGATTTTCCAACGTCTGTATGGACATTGGAGAGACACTCAACGTCACAGTGGACGGAGAAAAAATTAATTTGGCTCATCAACATCACGACACTCAATGATGGAGGCCTTCTGAACCAACTCAACGCCTATATGGGCTGAAGAGAAAATTTTCCAGAGCTGTTCAACATCATCCCCACTCAAAATGATGGCAGCTGTACTCATTTTTACGGTATTGTGTCATTCAGGTACTCTCGCGACGCGTTTCGAACTTTCCCAAGGTTCTCATCAGGCGGATTGGAATGACTGCTGTCTCTTGCTCACTCTACTGAAATGTGGTAGAGGGCGTGGTCCCCCTGGACTTTATAGTTCAGAGGGCTGGGCCCCTCCCACTACTGCAAGAACACACTGTTCAGCACTGTATGGTGCATCATAAATCGTTTTTTCACTATCAATAAATTTGTATTCAATTTTAAAATTTAATAATTATACATAAACACTCACAAACACCAAAAGGAACACTCAAATGCAGTCTCCAGGGTCCAGAGGCAGAGGCACTGGCTTGGTTAGGGGAAATAAATACCATAAACTGTCCGAAGACAAATTCAGGTTAGGCACGGTCCGTCGTTCTACTGGCCGCTCCCCGAATACAAACACCAAAGTGAACCCAGCAATGTCCTAGAGAGACATGTATAATTATAAAATAATAAAATGGAGGGCTAACTCGCCATGTGCTAAATCCAATAGGGCTATATTGCCGAGGTTTACGCCAGAAAGGGTTAATTTTGCAGAAAAAACGAGGGTAGGTTTTAGTGCAGATGTGTGGAAGGGCACAAACACGATTTTCCAACGTCTGTATGGACATTGGAGAGACACTCAACGTCACAGTGGACGGAGAAAAAATTAATTTGGCTCATCAACATCACGACACCCAATGATGGGTTAGGGTTAGGGTTAGGGTTAGGGTTAGGGTTAGGGTTAGGTTAGGGTTAGGTTAGGGTTAGGGTTAGGGTTAGGGTTAGGGTTAGGGTTAGGGTTAGGGTTAGGTTAGGGTTAGGGTTAGGGTTAGGGTTAGGGTTAGGGTTAGGGTTAGGGTTAGGTTAGGGTTAGGTTATAGACCAAAATGCGAAGTTGTCACCCCCCAGTTTTGTCACCCCCCCCCAATATCTCGAGTTCTATAGGTCCTATAGAGCTGAAACTCCGCCCATATACTAATTAGGGGGCGGGGAGTCGATTGCAAGTGGTTTGGGAGCTCTAGCGCCACCAGGGGCCGAGATATGGTATTGTCACCCCCTGTCACCCCCCTTATTATAGGTCCTATAGAGCTGAAACTCCTCCCATATACTAATTAGGGGGCGGGGAGTCGATTGCAAGTGGTTTGGGAGCTCTAGCGCCACCAGGGGCCGAGATATGGTACTGTCACCCCCTGTCACCCCCCCTTATTATAGGTCCTATAGAGCTGAAACTCCTCCCATATACTAATTAGGGGGCGGGGAGTCGATTGCACGTGGTTTGGGAGCTCTAGCGCCACCAGGGGCCGAGATATGGTACTGCATCTAGGGTTGACTTTCGCAATTTCAGGGCTATTTTTCAGGGTTGACTTTCGCAATTTCAGGGCTATTTTTCAGGGTTGACTTTCGCAATTTCAGGGCTATTTTTCAGGGTTGACTTTCGCAATTTCAGGGCTATTTTTCAGGGTTGACTTTCGCAATTTCAGGGCTATTTTTCAGGGTTGACTTTCGCAATTTCAGGGCTATTTTTCAGGGTTGACTTTCGCAATTTCAGGGCTATTTTTCAGGGTTGACTTTCGCACTTTTCAGGGCTATTTTCTAGGGTTGACTTTCGCACTTTTCAGGGCTATTTTCTAGGGTTGACTTTCGCACTTTTCAGGGTTAGGGTTGACTTTCTCTATACAGCTGATCAGGGTTGACTTTATACAGCTGGGTGGAGTTTCTGTGTATAGGGGGGAGGGGGATGGGGGAGGGACTTGTGTTTGAACTGGGTGGGACTTGTGTTTTTTTGGGTGGGTGGGACTTGTGTTTTTTTTTGGGTGGGTGGGACTTGTGTTTTTTTGGGGTGGGACTTGTGTTATTTTTTTGGGTGGGACTTGTGTTTTTTTGGGGTGGGACTTGTGTTTTTTGGAGGTGGGACTTGTGTTTTTTTGGAGGTGGGACTTGTGTTTTATTTGTGTGGGACTTGTGTTTTTTGGAGGTGGGACTTGTGTTTTTTTGGTGTGGGACTTGTGTTATTTTTTGGGTGGGACTTGTGTTTTTTTGGGGTGGGACTTGTGTTTTTTGGAGGTGGGACTTGTGTTTTTTTGGAGGTGGGACTTGTGTTTTATTTGTGTGGGACTTGTGTTTTTTGGAGGTGGGACTTGTGTATTTTTGGAGGTGGGACTTGTGTTTTTTTGGAGGTGGGACTTGTGTTTTTTGGGGATGGGACTTGTGTTTTTTTGGAGGTGGGACTTGTGTTTTTTGGAGGTGGGACTTGTGTTTTTTTGGGTGGGTGGGACTTGTGTTCTTTTGGGTGTGACTTGTGGTCAAAAGTGAGTTCCCAGTCCTTGGGTGAGTTTTTGGAAAGATCTGGGTGAGTTTTTGGAAAGGTCTGTTTGTGGTGGGTGGGACTTGTGTTTTACTGGGGTGGGACTTGTGTTTGACTTGGGTGGGACTTGTGTCTGACTTGGGTGGGACTTGTGTTTGACTTGGGAGGGACTTGTGTTTTTTTGGGGGTGTGACTTGTGTTTTTTTTGGGGTGGGACTTGTGTTTTTTTGGGGGGGGGGTGGGACTTGTGTTTTTCTGGGGTGGGGGGTGGGACTTGTGTTTTTCTGGGGTGGGGGGTGGGACTTGTGTTTTTCTGGGGTGGGGGGTGGGACTTGTGTTCTATTGTGGGGGTGGGACTTGTGTTTTCTCGATTCTGAGGGGTAGGGTTAGGCTTAGACTTAGATTTAGATTTAGATTTAGGGTTAGGGTTAGGGTTAGGGTTAGGTTAGGGTTAGGTTTTTTGAGGATATTACAACAGCCCTTCCCCCTCCTGGTTTTTCAAAAGGGTTCCGGGACTGAGGAAGTGCACTGGCCGACGCTTGTCTGACTACCTGTCGGGTTAGCTCTTCGGGACTATAATAGGAAAAGTCTGTTTCCCCTGTGGGTATCGAATCACTGTGCTTTCGTGATTCCTGCTGTTTGATTGAGTATGGACCCTATTACACTTGGACAAGGGCCCTACTCAATCCAAAAGGTTAAGCTTGAATCCTAGAGTAAGAGTAGATTAAGGCATAGAACTGATTTCGCCCTAGTGTTTAGACCAGCTAGGTTTGTATTCCATAGAACTACTATGGGTAAGTTTTACTCTGGGTAAGTTTAGAGTAAGAGTAGATTAAATCATAGCACCAATTTCGCCATAGTGTTTAAACCAAAAGAGAAGGTGTGAGCTTTAAATCCAAAGCTTCCTTCTTCCTACTCCCACAAGAAATGGATGAGGGAAATATTTCAAGACACTCTCTTCAGTGATGTACCTCAGGTTCATTGGATGTTTCGGCCCTTTACACACCAGACACCCTCCCCTGAGGCGGCCCATCCTGGATGATCAGTCCAGGACGAGTGTCTCATGGCCAATTGCTAATCGAGCTCGACCAGATCCTTCAAGACACTGTGGTTGGGTTCTGGTAACAGGATTATTACTGATACGATCAGGCTATCTTCTGAATCGGAAACTCTTACCAGGTAAGAAAACGTGACCCCTTTTTTCTTTTTCTTTTTCTTATGTGGATCAACGACACTAAACCAGACATTCCTTCTTTTACAGGGCCACCGCTGACAAGGCTGACTCTTGAAATCGAAAAACATCTCACGGGTCAGAAGAACATAACACTCTCTGGATCACTTTCCAAATCCCTCTCAACAGTGCCGACTACCGAATCCGAACTACCAGGTAAGATCACCGGAAAACGTGAAGTCTGCACTCTAACTTCACAAAACGTTCCCCTGGCTCTTCACCTGGTCAAAAGAAAACTCACAATGTTGCGGGCATCGAGACTGGGAGTCAAGACTCACCAGACCGACATCATCCCATTACAGGACAACCGCTGGCAGTGCCCACTCCTGAATTGGAGCTTCCAGGTAAGAGATCCCATTCCTCTTATTCTCAGGACGACCACTCTTTTGACAGTGCTGACTATCGAATCAGAGCTACCAGGTAAGATCCCCAGAAAACGAGAACTCTGCACTCTAACTTCACAAAACGTTCTCCTGGCTCTTCACCTGGTCAAAAGAAAACTCACAATGTTGCGGGCATAGGTAGGAGATCCCATTCCTCTTATTCTCAGGACGACCACTCTTTTGACAGTGCTGACTATCGAATCAGAGCTACCAGGTAAGATCCCCAGAAAACGAGAAGTCTGCATTCTAACTTCACAAAACGTTCCCCAAGCTCTTCACCTGGTCAAAAGAAAACTCACACAATGTTGCGGGCATCGAGACTGGCGGATGCGGTGCATCAGGCTTCTACCAGTCCTTTGCCCTAAGAGTCAAGACTCACCAGACCGACATCATCCCATTACAGGACAACCGCTGGCAGTGCCGACTCCTGAATTGGAGCTTCCAGGTAAGAGATCCCATTCCTCTTATTCTCAGGACGACTACTCTTTTGACAGTGCTGACTATCGAATCAGAGCTACCAGGTAAGATCCCCGGAAAACGAGAAGTCTGCACTCTAACTTCACCAAACGTTCCCCAAGCTCTTCACCTGGTCAAAAGAAAACTCACAATGTTGCGGGCATCGAGACTGGCGGATGCGATGCATCAGGCTTCTACCAGTCCTTCGCCCTAAGAGTCAGAACTAACCAGACCGACATCATCCCATTACAGGACAACCGCTGGCAGTACCGACTCCTGAATTGGAGTTTCCAGGTAAGAAATCCCATCCCTCTACCGTAACCGATACCACAATCAGTGTGTGAGTATGTTGTTGCAAGATGTACCGTTGCATGGAGGGCGCTGACCACCCATAGAAAATTGGGCACCATTTAAGACCTGTTCGCCCCAGGCCACCTTCCCTGCGTGCTGTCCAAGTGGACCCAGGGGGGCTGGATACTTACCGCCTTCCCAAGTAACCCTTTGTTAACACCGCAAGGTATCCAGGTTACTCGAAAAAGGCCTGCGAGAAATGGTCTACTTCCTCTGGGCCCTATGTCAGCCCTGCTGACTTTAACCAAGGAAGTCTTGTCCAGGAAGTCCCCAAATAGCAACAATTGTTGCCAGGTTCTTCTAATTCCACAGACAAGACCTCCTAAATCTACTCCATATCGAAGGTCGAGATTGGCGGATGGACATATTTGTACACCAAGCTTCTACCAACCTCTCTCCTCGAGAGTAGAACGGACTGAACAGAAATAATCCTTACCAAAAAGGATGAAATCATCAGCCGCAGATACCACCAGGTGGCACCACTCCCCTGTATGCTTTTTTGACGCGGCTACCTCCCCCACGGTGAGAATTTTTTTAAAAAAATGTTAACTCCTACTCCGACCGACTTCGCTCCGCTCGTTTTCGAAAGAAAAAGGAAAGAAACCATTTCTCCATTCTTTAAAATGTTACTTTAAAGACCAAAACATTAACATCCCCAATTTCGAGATTTCCTTGAAAAAACGATTTTTCCAAACAAAGCTAAATTCGGACTCCGATATAATTTAACCGAATTCCACAGGGCTACTATGAGCAGGGTTAAGAAAAGAGCCGGTGTAAGCTTAAGTCCCCATTAATTCAACCGAACTCCACAGGGCTACTCTGGGTAGAATTAGGGAAAGAACCGGTGTGAGTTTAGGTCTCCATTGATTTTAAACCGATATCGAACTCCACCAAACTACTATGGGTAGGATTAGGAAAAGAGCCAATGTAAGCTTAAGTCTCCATTAATTTAACCGAACTCCACAGGGCTACTCTGGGTAGGATTAGGGAAAGAACCGGTGTGAGTTTAGGTCTCCATTGATTTAAACCGATATCGAACTCCACCAAACTACTATGAGTAGGATTAGGAAAAGAGCCAATGTAAGCTTAAGTCTCCATTAATTTAACCGAACTCCACAGGGCTACTCTGGGTAGGATTAGGGAAAGAACCGGTGTGAGTTTAGGTCTCCATTGATTTTAAACCGATATCGAACTCCACCAAACTAATATGGGTAGGATTAGGAAAAGAGCCGATGTAAGCTTAAGTCTCCATTAATTTAACCGAACTCCACAGGGCTACTCTGGGTAGGATTAGGGAAAGAACCGGTGTGAGTTTAGGTCTCCATTGATTTAAACCGATATCGAACTCCACCAAACTACTATGGGTAGGATTAGGAACCGGTGTGAGTTTAGGTCTCCATTGATTTAAACCGATATCGAACTCCACCAAACTACTATGGGTAGGATTAGGAACCGGTGTGAGTTTAGGTCTCCATTGATTTAGACCGATATCGAACTCCACCAAACTACTATGGGTAGGATTAGGAAAAGAGCCGATGTAAGCTTAAGTCTCCATTAATTTAACCGAACTCCACAGGGCTACTCTGGGTAGGATTAGGGAAAGAACCGGTGTGAGCTTAGGTCTCCATAGAAGTCCACCAGGCTACTATGGGTAGGATTAGGGAAAGAACCGGTGTGAGTTTAGGTCTCCATTGATTTAAACCGATATCGAACTCCACCAAACTACTATGGGTAGGATTAGGAACCGGTGTGAGTTTAGGTCTCCATTGATTTAAACCGATATCGAACTCCACCAAACTACTATGGGTAGGATTAGGAACCGGTGTGAGTTTAGGTCTCCATTGATTTAGACCGATATCGAACTCCACCAAACTACTATGGGTAGGATTAGGAACCGGTGTGAGTTTAGGTCTCCATTGATTTAACCGATATCGAACTCCACCAAACTACTATGAGTAGGATTAGGAAAAGAGCCAATGTAAGCTTAAGTCTCCATTAATTTAACCGAACTCCACAGGGCTACTCTGGGTAGGATTAGGGAAAGAACCGGTGTGAGTTTAGGTCTCCATTGATTTTAAACCGATATCGAACTCCACCAAACTAATATGGGTAGGATTAGGAAAAGAGCCGATGTAAGCTTAAGTCTCCATTAATTTAACCGAACTCCACAGGGCTACTCTGGGTAGGATTAGGGAAAGAACCGGTGTGAGTTTAGGTCTCCATTGATTTAAACCGATATCGAACTCCACCAAACTACTATGGGTAGGATTAGGAACCGGTGTGAGTTTAGGTCTCCATTGATTTAAACCGATATCGAACTCCACCAAACTACTATGGGTAGGATTAGGAACCGGTGTGAGTTTAGGTCTCCATTGATTTAGACCGATATCGAACTCCACCAAACTACTATGGGTAGGATTAGGAACCGGTGTGAGTTTAGGTCTCCATTGATTTAGACCGATATCGAACTCCACCAAACTACTATGGGTAGGATTAGGAAAAGAGCCGATGTAAGCTTAAGTCTCCATTAATTTAACCGAACTCCACAGGGCTACTCTGGGTAGGATTAGGGAAAGAACCGGTGTGAGCTTAGGTCTCCATAGAAGTCCACCAGGCTACTATGGGTAGGATTAGGGAAAGAACCGGTGTGAGTTTAGGTCTCCATTGATTCAAATCGAAATAGAAGTCCACCAGACTACTATGGGTAGGATTAGGGAAAGAACCGGTGTAAGCTTAGGTCTCCATTGATTCAGATCGAAATAGAAGTCCACCAGTTTTACTACTATGGGTAGGATTAGGGAAAGAACCGGTGTAAGCTTAGGTCTCCATTGATTCAGATCGAAATAGAAGCCCACCAGGCTACTATGGGTAGGATTAGGGAAAGAACCGGTGTAAACTTAAATCTCCATTTTTATTTTTATATTTATAAAAGGGGCTCAGATTGAGAAGTCATTCTGGAATCATATTTCCCAAGAACCTTTCCTCATCATCATATCATGCCCCTTCTCTACCTTCTTCCTATGTTACTTGCTTCCTGTTCTTGTTCCACTTCTTCTCCTGATTTTAAGCAAAAAAGATGAAAATGATGAAAATGATGGTGATGAACCAGAAGATGCCGGCCCCGCCTAGGACCGACACCCCCCTAAGAGCCCGCTTAGGCCCGTGTTCATCCTCCTCATCCGGTCCCACCCCGACCCAATGAGTCGGAGAGGAACCGGAGAGGATGTTTTGTGATTCTGTTGATCCAACCACCTCCGCTCTTCCCTAAATTCCGTTGTCCATTGGATTATTTCCATGCCGAATCTGATTTCCGAACCTAGGTAACAATACCTCTCTTCTCATTGCTTTTGAAAATTTTTTCCTAAAAAAGAAGAAAAGGAACTCAGTTCCTCGTGTGGTTTTACACAAAAACACCACCTCCAACTGGATCTAAAACCCTTCGTCCCAATATCCACCTACTGGATACACCCCGGTATGTCATGTCCGATGGCTCTGGCTAGGTTAGGTTTTTTGAGGATATTACAACAGCCCTTCCCCCTCCTGGTTTTTCAAAAGGGTTCCGGGACTGAGGAAGTGCACTGGCCGACGCTTGTCTGACTACCTGTCGGGTTAGCTCTTCGGGACTATAATAGGAAAAGTCTGTTTCCCCTGTGGGTATCGAATCACTGTGCTTTCGTGATTCCTGCTGTTTGATTGAGTATGGACCCTATTACACTTGGACAAGGGCCCTACTCAATCCAAAAGGTTAAGCTTGAATCCTAGAGTAAGAGTAGATTAAGGCATAGAACTGATTTCGCCCTAGTGTTTAGACCAGCTAGGTTTGTATTCCATAGAACTACTATGGGTAAGTTTTACTCTGGGTAAGTTTAGAGTAAGAGTAGATTAAATCATAGCACCAATTTCGCCATAGTGTTTAAACCAAAAGAGAAGGTGTGAGCTTTAAATCCAAAGCTTCCTTCTTCCTACTCCCACAAGAAATGGATGAGGGAAATATTTCAAGACACTCTCTTCAGTGATGTACCTCAGGTTCATTGGATGTTTCGGCCCTTTACACACCAGACACCCTCCCCTGAGGCGGCCCATCCTGGATGATCAGTCCAGGACGAGTGTCTCATGGCCAATTGCTAATCGAGCTCGACCAGATCCTTCAAGACACTGTGGTTGGGTTCTGGTAACAGGATTATTACTGATACGATCAGGCTATCTTCTGAATCGGAAACTCTTACCAGGTAAGAAAACGTGACCCCTTTTTTCTTTTTCTTTTTCTTATGTGGATCAACGACACTAAACCAGACATTCCTTCTTTTACAGGGCCACCGCTGACAAGGCTGACTCTTGAAATCGAAAAACATCTCACGGGTCAGAAGAACATAACACTCTCTGGATCACTTTCCAAATCCCTCTCAACAGTGCCGACTACCGAATCCGAACTACCAGGTAAGATCACCGGAAAACGTGAAGTCTGCACTCTAACTTCACAAAACGTTCCCCTGGCTCTTCACCTGGTCAAAAGAAAACTCACAATGTTGCGGGCATCGAGACTGGGAGTCAAGACTCACCAGACCGACATCATCCCATTACAGGACAACCGCTGGCAGTGCCCACTCCTGAATTGGAGCTTCCAGGTAAGAGATCCCATTCCTCTTATTCTCAGGACGACCACTCTTTTGACAGTGCTGACTATCGAATCAGAGCTACCAGGTAAGATCCCCAGAAAACGAGAACTCTGCACTCTAACTTCACAAAACGTTCTCCTGGCTCTTCACCTGGTCAAAAGAAAACTCACAATGTTGCGGGCATAGGTAGGAGATCCCATTCCTCTTATTCTCAGGACGACCACTCTTTTGACAGTGCTGACTATCGAATCAGAGCTACCAGGTAAGATCCCCGGAAAACGAGAAGTCTGCACTCTAACTTCACCAAACGTTCCCCAAGCTCTTCACCTGGTCAAAAGAAAACTCACAATGTTGCGGGCATCGAGACTGGCGGATGCGATGCATCAGGCTTCTACCAGTCCTTCGCCCTAAGAGTCAGAACTAACCAGACCGACATCATCCCATTACAGGACAACCGCTGGCAGTGCCGACTCCTGAATTGGAGTTTCCAGGTAAGAAATCCCATCCCTCTACCGTAACCGATACCACAATCAGTGTGTGAGTATGTTGTTGCAAGATGTACCGTTGCATGGAGGGCGCTGACCACCCATAGAAAATTGGGCACCATTTAAGACCTGTTCGCCCCAGGCCACCTTCCCTGCGTGCTGTCCAAGTGGACCCAGGGGGGCTGGATACTTACCGCCTTCCCAAGTAACCCTTTGTTAACACCGCAAGGTATCCAGGTTACTCGAAAAAGGCCTGCGAGAAATGGTCTACTTCCTCTGGGCCCTATGTCAGCCCTGCTGACTTTAACCAAGGAAGTCTTGTCCAGGAAGTCCCCAAATAGCAACAATTGTTGCCAGGTTCTTCTAATTCCACAGACAAGACCTCCTAAATCTACTCCATATCGAAGGTCGAGATTGGCGGATGGACATATTTGTACACCAAGCTTCTACCAACCTCTCTCCTCGAGAGTAGAACGGACTGAACAGAAATAATCCTTACCAAAAAGGATGAAATCATCAGCCGCAGATACCACCAGGTGGCACCACTCCCCTGTATGCTTTTTTGACGCGGCTACCTCCCCCACGGTGAGAATTTTTTTAAAAAAATGTTAACTCCTACTCCGACCGACTTCGCTCCGCTCGTTTTCGAAAGAAAAAGGAAAGAAACCATTTCTCCATTCTTTAAAATGTTACTTTAAAGACCAAAACATTAACATCCCCAATTTCGAGATTTCCTTGAAAAAACGATTTTTCCAAACAAAGCTAAATTCGGACTCCGATATAATTTAACCGAATTCCACAGGGCTACTATGAGCAGGGTTAAGAAAAGAGCCGGTGTAAGCTTAAGTCCCCATTAATTCAACCGAACTCCACAGGGCTACTCTGGGTAGAATTAGGGAAAGAACCGGTGTGAGTTTAGGTCTCCATTGATTTTAAACCGATATCGAACT
>JAPDVR010000002.1:70076521-70133685 GCA_026230005.1 Gila orcuttii | reverse complement strand
AACCTCGGCAATATAGCCCTATTGGATTTAGCACATGGCGAGTTAGCCCTCCATTTTATTATTTTATAATTATACATGTCTCTCTAGGACATTGCTGGGTTCACTTTGGTGTTTGTATTCGGGGAGCGGCCAGTAGAACGACGGACCGTGCCTAACCTGAATTTGTCTTCGGACAGTTTATGGTTTTTTTTTCCCCTAACCAAGCCAGTGCCTCTGCCTCTGGACCCTGGAGACTGCATTTGAGTGTTCCTTTTGGTGTTTGTGAGTGTTTATGTATAATTATTAAATTTTAAAATTGAATACAAATTTATTGATAGTGAAAAAACGATTTATGATGCACCATACAGTGCTGAACAGTGTGTTCTTGCAGTAGTGGGAGGGGCCCAGCCCTCTGAACTATAAAGTCCAGGGGGACCACGCCCTCTACCACATTTCAGTAGAGTGAGTAAGAGACAGCAGTCATTCCAATCCGCCTGATGAGAACCTTGGGAAAGTTCGAAACGCGTCGCGAGAGTACCTGAATGACACAATACCGTAAAAATGAGTACAGCTGCCATCATTTTGAGTGGGGATGATGTTGAACAGCTCTGGAAAATTTTCTCTTCAGCCCATATAGGCGTTGAGTTGGTTCAGAAGGCCTCCATCATTGAGTGTCGTGATGTTGATGAGCCAAATTAATTTTTTCTCCGTCCACTGTGACGTTGAGTGTCTCTCCAATGTCCATACAGACGTTGGAAAATCGTGTTTGTGCCCTTCCACACATCTGCACTAAAACCTACCCTCGTTTTTTCTGCAAAATTAACCCTTTCTGGCGTAAACCTCGGCAATATAGCCCTATTGGATTTAGCACATGGCGAGTTAGCCCTCCATTTTATTATTTTATAATTATACATGTCTCTCTAGGACATTGCTGGGTTCACTTTGGTGTTTGTATTCGGGGAGCGGCCAGTAGAACGACGGACCGTGCCTAACCTGAATTTGTCTTCGGACAGTTTATGGTTTTTTTTTCCCCTAACCAAGCCAGTGCCTCTGCCTCTGGACCCTGGAGACTGCATTTGAGTGTTCCTTTTGGTGTTTGTGAGTGTTTATGTATAATTATTAAATTTTAAAATTGAATACAAATTTATTGATAGTGAAAAAACGATTTATGATGCACCATACAGTGCTGAACAGTGTGTTCTTGCAGTAGTGGGAGGGGCCCAGCCCTCTGAACTATAAAGTCCAGGGGGACCACGCCCTCTACCACATTTCAGTAGAGTGAGTAAGAGACAGCAGTCATTCCAATCCGCCTGATGAGAACCTTGGGAAAGTTCGAAACGCGTCGCGAGAGTACCTGAATGACACAATACCGTAAAAATGAGTACAGCTGCCATCATTTTGAGTGGGGATGATGTTGAACAGCTCTGGAAAATTTTCTCTTCAGCCCATATAGGCGTTGAGTTGGTTCAGAAGGCCTCCATCATTGAGTGTCGTGATGTTGATGAGCCAAATTAATTTTTTCTCCGTCCACTGTGACGTTGAGTGTCTCTCCAATGTCCATACAGACGTTGGAAAATCGTGTTTGTGCCCTTCCACACATCTGCACTAAAACCTACCCTCGTTTTTTCTGCAAAATTAACCCTTTCTGGCGTAAACCTCGGCAATATAGCCCTATTGGATTTAGCACATGGCGAGTTAGCCCTCCATTTTATTATTTTATAATTATACATGTCTCTCTAGGACATTGCTGGGTTCACTTTGGTGTTTGTATTCGGGGAGCGGCCAGTAGAACGACGGACCGTGCCTAACCTGAATTTGTCTTCGGACAGTTTATGGTTTTTTTTTTCCCCTAACCAAGCCAGTGCCTCTGCCTCTGGACCCTGGAGACTGCATTTGAGTGTTCCTTTTGGTGTTTGTGAGTGTTTATGTATAATTATTAAATTTTAAAATTGAATACAAATTTATTGATAGTGAAAAAACGATTTATGATGCACCATACAGTGCTGAACAGTGTGTTCTTGCAGTAGTGGGAGGGGCCCAGCCCTCTGAACTATAAAGTCCAGGGGGACCACGCCCTCTACCACATTTCAGTAGAGTGAGTAAGAGACAGCAGTCATTCCAATCCGCCTGATGAGAACCTTGGGAAAGTTCGAAACGCGTCGCGAGAGTACCTGAATGACACAATACCGTAAAAATGAGTACAGCTGCCATCATTTTGAGTGGGGATGATGTTGAACAGCTCTGGAAAATTTTCTCTTCAGCCCATATAGGCGTTGAGTTGGTTCAGAAGGCCTCCATCATTGAGTGTCGTGATGTTGATGAGCCAAATTAATTTTTTCTCCGTCCACTGTGACGTTGAGTGTCTCTCCAATGTCCATACAGACGTTGGAAAATCGTGTTTGTGCCCTTCCACACATCTGCACTAAAACCTACCCTCGTTTTTTCTGCAAAATTAACCCTTTCTGGCGTAAACCTCGGCAATATAGCCCTATTGGATTTAGCACATGGCGAGTTAGCCCTCCATTTTATTATTTTATAATTATACATGTCTCTCTAGGACATTGCTGGGTTCACTTTGGTGTTTGTATTCGGGGAGCGGCCAGTAGAACGACGGACCGTGCCTAACCTGAATTTGTCTTCGGACAGTTTATGGTTTTTTTTTCCCCTAACCAAGCCAGTGCCTCTGCCTCTGGACCCTGGAGACTGCATTTGAGTGTTCCTTTTGGTGTTTGTGAGTGTTTATGTATAATTATTAAATTTTAAAATTGAATACAAATTTATTGATAGTGAAAAAACGATTTATGATGCACCATACAGTGCTGAACAGTGTGTTCTTGCAGTAGTGGGAGGGGCCCAGCCCTCTGAACTATAAAGTCCAGGGGGACCACGCCCTCTACCACATTTCAGTAGAGTGAGTAAGAGACAGCAGTCATTCCAATCCGCCTGATGAGAACCTTGGGAAAGTTCGAAACGCGTCGCGAGAGTACCTGAATGACACAATACCGTAAAAATGAGTACAGCTGCCATCATTTTGAGTGGGGATGATGTTGAACAGCTCTGGAAAATTTTCTCTTCAGCCCATATAGGCGTTGAGTTGGTTCAGAAGGCCTCCATCATTGAGTGTCGTGATGTTGATGAGCCAAATTAATTTTTTCTCCGTCCACTGTGACGTTGAGTGTCTCTCCAATGTCCATACAGACGTTGGAAAATCGTGTTTGTGCCCTTCCACACATCTGCACTAAAACCTACCCTCGTTTTTTCTGCAAAATTAACCCTTTCTGGCGTAAACCTCGGCAATATAGCCCTATTGGATTTAGCACATGGCGAGTTAGCCCTCCATTTTATTATTTTATAATTATACATGTCTCTCTAGGACATTGCTGGGTTCACTTTGGTGTTTGTATTCGGGGAGCGGCCAGTAGAACGACGGACCGTGCCTAACCTGAATTTGTCTTCGGACAGTTTATGGTTTTTTTTTTCCCCTAACCAAGCCAGTGCCTCTGCCTCTGGACCCTGGAGACTGCATTTGAGTGTTCCTTTTGGTGTTTGTGAGTGTTTATGTATAATTATTAAATTTTAAAATTGAATACAAATTTATTGATAGTGAAAAAACGATTTATGATGCACCATACAGTGCTGAACAGTGTGTTCTTGCAGTAGTGGGAGGGGCCCAGCCCTCTGAACTATAAAGTCCAGGGGGACCACGCCCTCTACCACATTTCAGTAGAGTGAGTAAGAGACAGCAGTCATTCCAATCCGCCTGATGAGAACCTTGGGAAAGTTCGAAACGCGTCGCGAGAGTACCTGAATGACACAATACCGTAAAAATGAGTACAGCTGCCATCATTTTGAGTGGGGATGATGTTGAACAGCTCTGGAAAATTTTCTCTTCAGCCCATATAGGCGTTGAGTTGGTTCAGAAGGCCTCCATCATTGAGTGTCGTGATGTTGATGAGCCAAATTAATTTTTTCTCCGTCCACTGTGACGTTGAGTGTCTCTCCAATGTCCATACAGACGTTGGAAAATCGTGTTTGTGCCCTTCCACACATCTGCACTAAAACCTACCCTCGTTTTTTCTGCAAAATTAACCCTTTCTGGCGTAAACCTCGGCAATATAGCCCTATTGGATTTAGCACATGGCGAGTTAGCCCTCCATTTTATTATTTTATAATTATACATGTCTCTCTAGGACATTGCTGGGTTCACTTTGGTGTTTGTATTCGGGGAGCGGCCAGTAGAACGACGGACCGTGCCTAACCTGAATTTGTCTTCGGACAGTTTATGGTTTTTTTTTTCCCCTAACCAAGCCAGTGCCTCTGCCTCTGGACCCTGGAGACTGCATTTGAGTGTTCCTTTTGGTGTTTGTGAGTGTTTATGTATAATTATTAAATTTTAAAATTGAATACAAATTTATTGATAGTGAAAAAACGATTTATGATGCACCATACAGTGCTGAACAGTGTGTTCTTGCAGTAGTGGGAGGGGCCCAGCCCTCTGAACTATAAAGTCCAGGGGGACCACGCCCTCTACCACATTTCAGTAGAGTGAGTAAGAGACAGCAGTCATTCCAATCCGCCTGATGAGAACCTTGGGAAAGTTCGAAACGCGTCGCGAGAGTACCTGAATGACACAATACCGTAAAAATGAGTACAGCTGCCATCATTTTGAGTGGGGATGATGTTGAACAGCTCTGGAAAATTTTCTCTTCAGCCCATATAGGCGTTGAGTTGGTTCAGAAGGCCTCCATCATTGAGTGTCGTGATGTTGATGAGCCAAATTAATTTTTTCTCCGTCCACTGTGACGTTGAGTGTCTCTCCAATGTCCATACAGACGTTGGAAAATCGTGTTTGTGCCCTTCCACACATCTGCACTAAAACCTACCCTCGTTTTTTCTGCAAAATTAACCCTTTCTGGCGTAAACCTCGGCAATATAGCCCTATTGGATTTAGCACATGGCGAGTTAGCCCTCCATTTTATTATTTTATAATTATACATGTCTCTCTAGGA
This sequence comes from Gila orcuttii, assembly GCA_026230005.1. Classification (NCBI taxonomy): domain Eukaryota; kingdom Metazoa; phylum Chordata; class Actinopteri; order Cypriniformes; family Leuciscidae; genus Gila; species Gila orcuttii. The sequence goes on along the minus strand of JAPDVR010000002.1, from coordinate 70,128,697 downwards.
CATTGCTGGGTTCACTTTGGTGTTTGTATTCGGGGAGCGGCCAGTAGAACGACGGACCGTGCCTAACCTGAATTTGTCTTCGGACAGTTTATGGTTTTTTTTTCCCCTAACCAAGCCAGTGCCTCTGCCTCTGGACCCTGGAGACTGCATTTGAGTGTTCCTTTTGGTGTTTGTGAGTGTTTATGTATAATTATTAAATTTTAAAATTGAATACAAATTTATTGATAGTGAAAAAACGATTTATGATGCACCATACAGTGCTGAACAGTGTGTTCTTGCAGTAGTGGGAGGGGCCCAGCCCTCTGAACTATAAAGTCCAGGGGGACCACGCCCTCTACCACATTTCAGTAGAGTGAGTAAGAGACAGCAGTCATTCCAATCCGCCTGATGAGAACCTTGGGAAAGTTCGAAACGCGTCGCGAGAGTACCTGAATGACACAATACCGTAAAAATGAGTACAGCTGCCATCATTTTGAGTGGGGATGATGTTGAACAGCTCTGGAAAATTTTCTCTTCAGCCCATATAGGCGTTGAGTTGGTTCAGAAGGCCTCCATCATTGAGTGTCGTGATGTTGATGAGCCAAATTAATTTTTTCTCCGTCCACTGTGACGTTGAGTGTCTCTCCAATGTCCATACAGACGTTGGAAAATCGTGTTTGTGCCCTTCCACACATCTGCACTAAAACCTACCCTCGTTTTTTCTGCAAAATTAACCCTTTCTGGCGTAAACCTCGGCAATATAGCCCTATTGGATTTAGCACATGGCGAGTTAGCCCTCCATTTTATTATTTTATAATTATACATGTCTCTCTAGGACATTGCTGGGTTCACTTTGGTGTTTGTATTCGGGGAGCGGCCAGTAGAACGACGGACCGTGCCTAACCTGAATTTGTCTTCGGACAGTTTATGGTTTTTTTTTCCCCTAACCAAGCCAGTGCCTCTGCCTCTGGACCCTGGAGACTGCATTTGAGTGTTCCTTTTGGTGTTTGTGAGTGTTTATGTATAATTATTAAATTTTAAAATTGAATACAAATTTATTGATAGTGAAAAAACGATTTATGATGCACCATACAGTGCTGAACAGTGTGTTCTTGCAGTAGTGGGAGGGGCCCAGCCCTCTGAACTATAAAGTCCAGGGGGACCACGCCCTCTACCACATTTCAGTAGAGTGAGTAAGAGACAGCAGTCATTCCAATCCGCCTGATGAGAACCTTGGGAAAGTTCGAAACGCGTCGCGAGAGTACCTGAATGACACAATACCGTAAAAATGAGTACAGCTGCCATCATTTTGAGTGGGGATGATGTTGAACAGCTCTGGAAAATTTTCTCTTCAGCCCATATAGGCGTTGAGTTGGTTCAGAAGGCCTCCATCATTGAGTGTCGTGATGTTGATGAGCCAAATTAATTTTTTCTCCGTCCACTGTGACGTTGAGTGTCTCTCCAATGTCCATACAGACGTTGGAAAATCGTGTTTGTGCCCTTCCACACATCTGCACTAAAACCTACCCTCGTTTTTTCTGCAAAATTAACCCTTTCTGGCGTAAACCTCGGCAATATAGCCCTATTGGATTTAGCACATGGCGAGTTAGCCCTCCATTTTATTATTTTATAATTATACATGTCTCTCTAGGACATTGCTGGGTTCACTTTGGTGTTTGTATTCGGGGAGCGGCCAGTAGAACGACGGACCGTGCCTAACCTGAATTTGTCTTCGGACAGTTTATGGTTTTTTTTTTCCCCTAACCAAGCCAGTGCCTCTGCCTCTGGACCCTGGAGACTGCATTTGAGTGTTCCTTTTGGTGTTTGTGAGTGTTTATGTATAATTATTAAATTTTAAAATTGAATACAAATTTATTGATAGTGAAAAAACGATTTATGATGCACCATACAGTGCTGAACAGTGTGTTCTTGCAGTAGTGGGAGGGGCCCAGCCCTCTGAACTATAAAGTCCAGGGGGACCACGCCCTCTACCACATTTCAGTAGAGTGAGTAAGAGACAGCAGTCATTCCAATCCGCCTGATGAGAACCTTGGGAAAGTTCGAAACGCGTCGCGAGAGTACCTGAATGACACAATACCGTAAAAATGAGTACAGCTGCCATCATTTTGAGTGGGGATGATGTTGAACAGCTCTGGAAAATTTTCTCTTCAGCCCATATAGGCGTTGAGTTGGTTCAGAAGGCCTCCATCATTGAGTGTCGTGATGTTGATGAGCCAAATTAATTTTTTCTCCGTCCACTGTGACGTTGAGTGTCTCTCCAATGTCCATACAGACGTTGGAAAATCGTGTTTGTGCCCTTCCACACATCTGCACTAAAACCTACCCTCGTTTTTTCTGCAAAATTAACCCTTTCTGGCGTAAACCTCGGCAATATAGCCCTATTGGATTTAGCACATGGCGAGTTAGCCCTCCATTTTATTATTTTATAATTATACATGTCTCTCTAGGACATTGCTGGGTTCACTTTGGTGTTTGTATTCGGGGAGCGGCCAGTAGAACGACGGACCGTGCCTAACCTGAATTTGTCTTCGGACAGTTTATGGTTTTTTTTTTCCCCTAACCAAGCCAGTGCCTCTGCCTCTGGACCCTGGAGACTGCATTTGAGTGTTCCTTTTGGTGTTTGTGAGTGTTTATGTATAATTATTAAATTTTAAAATTGAATACAAATTTATTGATAGTGAAAAAACGATTTATGATGCACCATACAGTGCTGAACAGTGTGTTCTTGCAGTAGTGGGAGGGGCCCAGCCCTCTGAACTATAAAGTCCAGGGGGACCACGCCCTCTACCACATTTCAGTAGAGTGAGTAAGAGACAGCAGTCATTCCAATCCGCCTGATGAGAACCTTGGGAAAGTTCGAAACGCGTCGCGAGAGTACCTGAATGACACAATACCGTAAAAATGAGTACAGCTGCCATCATTTTGAGTGGGGATGATGTTGAACAGCTCTGGAAAATTTTCTCTTCAGCCCATATAGGCGTTGAGTTGGTTCAGAAGGCCTCCATCATTGAGTGTCGTGATGTTGATGAGCCAAATTAATTTTTTCTCCGTCCACTGTGACGTTGAGTGTCTCTCCAATGTCCATACAGACGTTGGAAAATCGTGTTTGTGCCCTTCCACACATCTGCACTAAAACCTACCCTCGTTTTTTCTGCAAAATTAACCCTTTCTGGCGTAAACCTCGGCAATATAGCCCTATTGGATTTAGCACATGGCGAGTTAGCCCTCCATTTTATTATTTTATAATTATACATGTCTCTCTAGGACATTGCTGGGTTCACTTTGGTGTTTGTATTCGGGGAGCGGCCAGTAGAACGACGGACCGTGCCTAACCTGAATTTGTCTTCGGACAGTTTATGGTTTTTTTTTTCCCCTAACCAAGCCAGTGCCTCTGCCTCTGGACCCTGGAGACTGCATTTGAGTGTTCCTTTTGGTGTTTGTGAGTGTTTATGTATAATTATTAAATTTTAAAATTGAATACAAATTTATTGATAGTGAAAAAACGATTTATGATGCACCATACAGTGCTGAACAGTGTGTTCTTGCAGTAGTGGGAGGGGCCCAGCCCTCTGAACTATAAAGTCCAGGGGGACCACGCCCTCTACCACATTTCAGTAGAGTGAGTAAGAGACAGCAGTCATTCCAATCCGCCTGATGAGAACCTTGGGAAAGTTCGAAACGCGTCGCGAGAGTACCTGAATGACACAATACCGTAAAAATGAGTACAGCTGCCATCATTTTGAGTGGGGATGATGTTGAACAGCTCTGGAAAATTTTCTCTTCAGCCCATATAGGCGTTGAGTTGGTTCAGAAGGCCTCCATCATTGAGTGTCGTGATGTTGATGAGCCAAATTAATTTTTTCTCCGTCCACTGTGACGTTGAGTGTCTCTCCAATGTCCATACAGACGTTGGAAAATCGTGTTTGTGCCCTTCCACACATCTGCACTAAAACCTACCCTCGTTTTTTCTGCAAAATTAACCCTTTCTGGCGTAAACCTCGGCAATATAGCCCTATTGGATTTAGCACATGGCGAGTTAGCCCTCCATTTTATTATTTTATAATTATACATGTCTCTCTAGGACATTGCTGGGTTCACTTTGGTGTTTGTATTCGGGGAGCGGCCAGTAGAACGACGGACCGTGCCTAACCTGAATTTGTCTTCGGACAGTTTATGGTTTTTTTTTCCCCTAACCAAGCCAGTGCCTCTGCCTCTGGACCCTGGAGACTGCATTTGAGTGTTCCTTTTGGTGTTTGTGAGTGTTTATGTATAATTATTAAATTTTAAAATTGAATACAAATTTATTGATAGTGAAAAAACGATTTATGATGCACCATACAGTGCTGAACAGTGTGTTCTTGCAGTAGTGGGAGGGGCCCAGCCCTCTGAACTATAAAGTCCAGGGGGACCACGCCCTCTACCACATTTCAGTAGAGTGAGTAAGAGACAGCAGTCATTCCAATCCGCCTGATGAGAACCTTGGGAAAGTTCGAAACGCGTCGCGAGAGTACCTGAATGACACAATACCGTAAAAATGAGTACAGCTGCCATCATTTTGAGTGGGGATGATGTTGAACAGCTCTGGAAAATTTTCTCTTCAGCCCATATAGGCGTTGAGTTGGTTCAGAAGGCCTCCATCATTGAGTGTCGTGATGTTGATGAGCCAAATTAATTTTTTCTCCGTCCACTGTGACGTTGAGTGTCTCTCCAATGTCCATACAGACGTTGGAAAATCGTGTTTGTGCCCTTCCACACATCTGCACTAAAACCTACCCTCGTTTTTTCTGCAAAATTAACCCTTTCTGGCGTAAACCTCGGCAATATAGCCCTATTGGATTTAGCACATGGCGAGTTAGCCCTCCATTTTATTATTTTATAATTATACATGTCTCTCTAGGACATTGCTGGGTTCACTTTGGTGTTTGTATTCGGGGAGCGGCCAGTAGAACGACGGACCGTGCCTAACCTGAATTTGTCTTCGGACAGTTTATGGTTTTTTTTTTCCCCTAACCAAGCCAGTGCCTCTGCCTCTGGACCCTGGAGACTGCATTTGAGTGTTCCTTTTGGTGTTTGTGAGTGTTTATGTATAATTATTAAATTTTAAAATTGAATACAAATTTATTGATAGTGAAAAAACGATTTATGATGCACCATACAGTGCTGAACAGTGTGTTCTTGCAGTAGTGGGAGGGGCCCAGCCCTCTGAACTATAAAGTCCAGGGGGACCACGCCCTCTACCACATTTCAGTAGAGTGAGTAAGAGACAGCAGTCATTCCAATCCGCCTGATGAGAACCTTGGGAAAGTTCGAAACGCGTCGCGAGAGTACCTGAATGACACAATACCGTAAAAATGAGTACAGCTGCCATCATTTTGAGTGGGGATGATGTTGAACAGCTCTGGAAAATTTTCTCTTCAGCCCATATAGGCGTTGAGTTGGTTCAGAAGGCCTCCATCATTGAGTGTCGTGATGTTGATGAGCCAAATTAATTTTTTCTCCGTCCACTGTGACGTTGAGTGTCTCTCCAATGTCCATACAGACGTTGGAAAATCGTGTTTGTGCCCTTCCACACATCTGCACTAAAACCTACCCTCGTTTTTTCTGCAAAATTAACCCTTTCTGGCGTAAACCTCGGCAATATAGCCCTATTGGATTTAGCACATGGCGAGTTAGCCCTCCATTTTATTATTTTATAATTATACATGTCTCTCTAGGACATTGCTGGGTTCACTTTGGTGTTTGTATTCGGGGAGCGGCCAGTAGAACGACGGACCGTGCCTAACCTGAATTTGTCTTCGGACAGTTTATGGTTTTTTTTTCCCCTAACCAAGCCAGTGCCTCTGCCTCTGGACCCTGGAGACTGCATTTGAGTGTTCCTTTTGGTGTTTGTGAGTGTTTATGTATAATTATTAAATTTTAAAATTGAATACAAATTTATTGATAGTGAAAAAACGATTTATGATGCACCATACAGTGCTGAACAGTGTGTTCTTGCAGTAGTGGGAGGGGCCCAGCCCTCTGAACTATAAAGTCCAGGGGGACCACGCCCTCTACCACATTTCAGTAGAGTGAGTAAGAGACAGCAGTCATTCCAATCCGCCTGATGAGAACCTTGGGAAAGTTCGAAACGCGTCGCGAGAGTACCTGAATGACACAATACCGTAAAAATGAGTACAGCTGCCATCATTTTGAGTGGGGATGATGTTGAACAGCTCTGGAAAATTTTCTCTTCAGCCCATATAGGCGTTGAGTTGGTTCAGAAGGCCTCCATCATTGAGTGTCGTGATGTTGATGAGCCAAATTAATTTTTTCTCCGTCCACTGTGACGTTGAGTGTCTCTCCAATGTCCATACAGACGTTGGAAAATCGTGTTTGTGCCCTTCCACACATCTGCACTAAAACCTACCCTCGTTTTTTCTGCAAAATTAACCCTTTCTGGCGTAAACCTCGGCAATATAGCCCTATTGGATTTAGCACATGGCGAGTTAGCCCTCCATTTTATTATTTTATAATTATACATGTCTCTCTAGGACATTGCTGGGTTCACTTTGGTGTTTGTATTCGGGGAGCGGCCAGTAGAACGACGGACCGTGCCTAACCTGAATTTGTCTTCGGACAGTTTATGGTTTTTTTTTTCCCCTAACCAAGCCAGTGCCTCTGCCTCTGGACCCTGGAGACTGCATTTGAGTGTTCCTTTTGGTGTTTGTGAGTGTTTATGTATAATTATTAAATTTTAAAATTGAATACAAATTTATTGATAGTGAAAAAACGATTTATGATGCACCATACAGTGCTGAACAGTGTGTTCTTGCAGTAGTGGGAGGGGCCCAGCCCTCTGAACTATAAAGTCCAGGGGGACCACGCCCTCTACCACATTTCAGTAGAGTGAGTAAGAGACAGCAGTCATTCCAATCCGCCTGATGAGAACCTTGGGAAAGTTCGAAACGCGTCGCGAGAGTACCTGAATGACACAATACCGTAAAAATGAGTACAGCTGCCATCATTTTGAGTGGGGATGATGTTGAACAGCTCTGGAAAATTTTCTCTTCAGCCCATATAGGCGTTGAGTTGGTTCAGAAGGCCTCCATCATTGAGTGTCGTGATGTTGATGAGCCAAATTAATTTTTTCTCCGTCCACTGTGACGTTGAGTGTCTCTCCAATGTCCATACAGACGTTGGAAAATCGTGTTTGTGCCCTTCCACACATCTGCACTAAAACCTACCCTCGTTTTTTCTGCAAAATTAACCCTTTCTGGCGTAAACCTCGGCAATATAGCCCTATTGGATTTAGCACATGGCGAGTTAGCCCTCCATTTTATTATTTTATAATTATACATGTCTCTCTAGGACATTGCTGGGTTCACTTTGGTGTTTGTATTCGGGGAGCGGCCAGTAGAACGACGGACCGTGCCTAACCTGAATTTGTCTTCGGACAGTTTATGGTTTTTTTTTTCCCCTAACCAAGCCAGTGCCTCTGCCTCTGGACCCTGGAGACTGCATTTGAGTGTTCCTTTTGGTGTTTGTGAGTGTTTATGTATAATTATTAAATTTTAAAATTGAATACAAATTTATTGATAGTGAAAAAACGATTTATGATGCACCATACAGTGCTGAACAGTGTGTTCTTGCAGTAGTGGGAGGGGCCCAGCCCTCTGAACTATAAAGTCCAGGGGGACCACGCCCTCTACCACATTTCAGTAGAGTGAGTAAGAGACAGCAGTCATTCCAATCCGCCTGATGAGAACCTTGGGAAAGTTCGAAACGCGTCGCGAGAGTACCTGAATGACACAATACCGTAAAAATGAGTACAGCTGCCATCATTTTGAGTGGGGATGATGTTGAACAGCTCTGGAAAATTTTCTCTTCAGCCCATATAGGCGTTGAGTTGGTTCAGAAGGCCTCCATCATTGAGTGTCGTGATGTTGATGAGCCAAATTAATTTTTTCTCCGTCCACTGTGACGTTGAGTGTCTCTCCAATGTCCATACAGACGTTGGAAAATCGTGTTTGTGCCCTTCCACACATCTGCACTAAAACCTACCCTCGTTTTTTCTGCAAAATTAACCCTTTCTGGCGTAAACCTCGGCAATATAGCCCTATTGGATTTAGCACATGGCGAGTTAGCCCTCCATTTTATTATTTTATAATTATACATGTCTCTCTAGGACATTGCTGGGTTCACTTTGGTGTTTGTATTCGGGGAGCGGCCAGTAGAACGACGGACCGTGCCTAACCTGAATTTGTCTTCGGACAGTTTATGGTTTTTTTTTCCCCTAACCAAGCCAGTGCCTCTGCCTCTGGACCCTGGAGACTGCATTTGAGTGTTCCTTTTGGTGTTTGTGAGTGTTTATGTATAATTATTAAATTTTAAAATTGAATACAAATTTATTGATAGTGAAAAAACGATTTATGATGCACCATACAGTGCTGAACAGTGTGTTCTTGCAGTAGTGGGAGGGGCCCAGCCCTCTGAACTATAAAGTCCAGGGGGACCACGCCCTCTACCACATTTCAGTAGAGTGAGTAAGAGACAGCAGTCATTCCAATCCGCCTGATGAGAACCTTGGGAAAGTTCGAAACGCGTCGCGAGAGTACCTGAATGACACAATACCGTAAAAATGAGTACAGCTGCCATCATTTTGAGTGGGGATGATGTTGAACAGCTCTGGAAAATTTTCTCTTCAGCCCATATAGGCGTTGAGTTGGTTCAGAAGGCCTCCATCATTGAGTGTCGTGATGTTGATGAGCCAAATTAATTTTTTCTCCGTCCACTGTGACGTTGAGTGTCTCTCCAATGTCCATACAGACGTTGGAAAATCGTGTTTGTGCCCTTCCACACATCTGCACTAAAACCTACCCTCGTTTTTTCTGCAAAATTAACCCTTTCTGGCGTAAACCTCGGCAATATAGCCCTATTGGATTTAGCACATGGCGAGTTAGCCCTCCATTTTATTATTTTATAATTATACATGTCTCTCTAGGACATTGCTGGGTTCACTTTGGTGTTTGTATTCGGGGAGCGGCCAGTAGAACGACGGACCGTGCCTAACCTGAATTTGTCTTCGGACAGTTTATGGTTTTTTTTTCCCCTAACCAAGCCAGTGCCTCTGCCTCTGGACCCTGGAGACTGCATTTGAGTGTTCCTTTTGGTGTTTGTGAGTGTTTATGTATAATTATTAAATTTTAAAATTGAATACAAATTTATTGATAGTGAAAAAACGATTTATGATGCACCATACAGTGCTGAACAGTGTGTTCTTGCAGTAGTGGGAGGGGCCCAGCCCTCTGAACTATAAAGTCCAGGGGGACCACGCCCTCTACCACATTTCAGTAGAGTGAGTAAGAGACAGCAGTCATTCCAATCCGCCTGATGAGAACCTTGGGAAAGTTCGAAACGCGTCGCGAGAGTACCTGAATGACACAATACCGTAAAAATGAGTACAGCTGCCATCATTTTGAGTGGGGATGATGTTGAACAGCTCTGGAAAATTTTCTCTTCAGCCCATATAGGCGTTGAGTTGGTTCAGAAGGCCTCCATCATTGAGTGTCGTGATGTTGATGAGCCAAATTAATTTTTTCTCCGTCCACTGTGACGTTGAGTGTCTCTCCAATGTCCATACAGACGTTGGAAAATCGTGTTTGTGCCCTTCCACACATCTGCACTAAAACCTACCCTCGTTTTTTCTGCAAAATTAACCCTTTCTGGCGTAAACCTCGGCAATATAGCCCTATTGGATTTAGCACATGGCGAGTTAGCCCTCCATTTTATTATTTTATAATTATACATGTCTCTCTAGGACATTGCTGGGTTCACTTTGGTGTTTGTATTCGGGGAGCGGCCAGTAGAACGACGGACCGTGCCTAACCTGAATTTGTCTTCGGACAGTTTATGGTTTTTTTTTTCCCCTAACCAAGCCAGTGCCTCTGCCTCTGGACCCTGGAGACTGCATTTGAGTGTTCCTTTTGGTGTTTGTGAGTGTTTATGTATAATTATTAAATTTTAAAATTGAATACAAATTTATTGATAGTGAAAAAACGATTTATGATGCACCATACAGTGCTGAACAGTGTGTTCTTGCAGTAGTGGGAGGGGCCCAGCCCTCTGAACTATAAAGTCCAGGGGGACCACGCCCTCTACCACATTTCAGTAGAGTGAGTAAGAGACAGCAGTCATTCCAATCCGCCTGATGAGAACCTTGGGAAAGTTCGAAACGCGTCGCGAGAGTACCTGAATGACACAATACCGTAAAAATGAGTACAGCTGCCATCATTTTGAGTGGGGATGATGTTGAACAGCTCTGGAAAATTTTCTCTTCAGCCCATATAGGCGTTGAGTTGGTTCAGAAGGCCTCCATCATTGAGTGTCGTGATGTTGATGAGCCAAATTAATTTTTTCTCCGTCCACTGTGACGTTGAGTGTCTCTCCAATGTCCATACAGACGTTGGAAAATCGTGTTTGTGCCCTTCCACACATCTGCACTAAAACCTACCCTCGTTTTTTCTGCAAAATTAACCCTTTCTGGCGTAAACCTCGGCAATATAGCCCTATTGGATTTAGCACATGGCGAGTTAGCCCTCCATTTTATTATTTTATAATTATACATGTCTCTCTAGGACATTGCTGGGTTCACTTTGGTGTTTGTATTCGGGGAGCGGCCAGTAGAACGACGGACCGTGCCTAACCTGAATTTGTCTTCGGACAGTTTATGGTTTTTTTTTTCCCCTAACCAAGCCAGTGCCTCTGCCTCTGGACCCTGGAGACTGCATTTGAGTGTTCCTTTTGGTGTTTGTGAGTGTTTATGTATAATTATTAAATTTTAAAATTGAATACAAATTTATTGATAGTGAAAAAACGATTTATGATGCACCATACAGTGCTGAACAGTGTGTTCTTGCAGTAGTGGGAGGGGCCCAGCCCTCTGAACTATAAAGTCCAGGGGGACCACGCCCTCTACCACATTTCAGTAGAGTGAGTAAGAGACAGCAGTCATTCCAATCCGCCTGATGAGAACCTTGGGAAAGTTCGAAACGCGTCGCGAGAGTACCTGAATGACACAATACCGTAAAAATGAGTACAGCTGCCATCATTTTGAGTGGGGATGATGTTGAACAGCTCTGGAAAATTTTCTCTTCAGCCCATATAGGCGTTGAGTTGGTTCAGAAGGCCTCCATCATTGAGTGTCGTGATGTTGATGAGCCAAATTAATTTTTTCTCCGTCCACTGTGACGTTGAGTGTCTCTCCAATGTCCATACAGACGTTGGAAAATCGTGTTTGTGCCCTTCCACACATCTGCACTAAAACCTACCCTCGTTTTTTCTGCAAAATTAACCCTTTCTGGCGTAAACCTCGGCAATATAGCCCTATTGGATTTAGCACATGGCGAGTTAGCCCTCCATTTTATTATTTTATAATTATACATGTCTCTCTAGGACATTGCTGGGTTCACTTTGGTGTTTGTATTCGGGGAGCGGCCAGTAGAACGACGGACCGTGCCTAACCTGAATTTGTCTTCGGACAGTTTATGGTTTTTTTTTCCCCTAACCAAGCCAGTGCCTCTGCCTCTGGACCCTGGAGACTGCATTTGAGTGTTCCTTTTGGTGTTTGTGAGTGTTTATGTATAATTATTAAATTTTAAAATTGAATACAAATTTATTGATAGTGAAAAAACGATTTATGATGCACCATACAGTGCTGAACAGTGTGTTCTTGCAGTAGTGGGAGGGGCCCAGCCCTCTGAACTATAAAGTCCAGGGGGACCACGCCCTCTACCACATTTCAGTAGAGTGAGTAAGAGACAGCAGTCATTCCAATCCGCCTGATGAGAACCTTGGGAAAGTTCGAAACGCGTCGCGAGAGTACCTGAATGACACAATACCGTAAAAATGAGTACAGCTGCCATCATTTTGAGTGGGGATGATGTTGAACAGCTCTGGAAAATTTTCTCTTCAGCCCATATAGGCGTTGAGTTGGTTCAGAAGGCCTCCATCATTGAGTGTCGTGATGTTGATGAGCCAAATTAATTTTTTCTCCGTCCACTGTGACGTTGAGTGTCTCTCCAATGTCCATACAGACGTTGGAAAATCGTGTTTGTGCCCTTCCACACATCTGCACTAAAACCTACCCTCGTTTTTTCTGCAAAATTAACCCTTTCTGGCGTAAACCTCGGCAATATAGCCCTATTGGATTTAGCACATGGCGAGTTAGCCCTCCATTTTATTATTTTATAATTATACATGTCTCTCTAGGACATTGCTGGGTTCACTTTGGTGTTTGTATTCGGGGAGCGGCCAGTAGAACGACGGACCGTGCCTAACCTGAATTTGTCTTCGGACAGTTTATGGTTTTTTTTTTTTTCCCCTAACCAAGCCAGTGCCTCTGCCTCTGGACCCTGGAGACTGCATTTGAGTGTTCCTTTTGGTGTTTGTGAGTGTTTATGTATAATTATTAAATTTTAAAATTGAATACAAATTTATTGATAGTGAAAAAACGATTTATGATGCACCATACAGTGCTGAACAGTGTGTTCTTGCAGTAGTGGGAGGGGCCCAGCCCTCTGAACTATAAAGTCCAGGGGGACCACGCCCTCTACCACATTTCAGTAGAGTGAGTAAGAGACAGCAGTCATTCCAATCCGCCTGATGAGAACCTTGGGAAAGTTCGAAACGCGTCGCGAGAGTACCTGAATGACACAATACCGTAAAAATGAGTACAGCTGCCATCATTTTGAGTGGGGATGATGTTGAACAGCTCTGGAAAATTTTCTCTTCAGCCCATATAGGCGTTGAGTTGGTTCAGAAGGCCTCCATCATTGAGTGTCGTGATGTTGATGAGCCAAATTAATTTTTTCTCCGTCCACTGTGACGTTGAGTGTCTCTCCAATGTCCATACAGACGTTGGAAAATCGTGTTTGTGCCCTTCCACACATCTGCACTAAAACCTACCCTCGTTTTTTCTGCAAAATTAACCCTTTCTGGCGTAAACCTCGGCAATATAGCCCTATTGGATTTAGCACATGGCGAGTTAGCCCTCCATTTTATTATTTTATAATTATACATGTCTCTCTAGGACATTGCTGGGTTCACTTTGGTGTTTGTATTCGGGGAGCGGCCAGTAGAACGACGGACCGTGCCTAACCTGAATTTGTCTTCGGACAGTTTATGGTTTTTTTTTCCCCTAACCAAGCCAGTGCCTCTGCCTCTGGACCCTGGAGACTGCATTTGAGTGTTCCTTTTGGTGTTTGTGAGTGTTTATGTATAATTATTAAATTTTAAAATTGAATACAAATTTATTGATAGTGAAAAAACGATTTATGATGCACCATACAGTGCTGAACAGTGTGTTCTTGCAGTAGTGGGAGGGGCCCAGCCCTCTGAACTATAAAGTCCAGGGGGACCACGCCCTCTACCACATTTCAGTAGAGTGAGTAAGAGACAGCAGTCATTCCAATCCGCCTGATGAGAACCTTGGGAAAGTTCGAAACGCGTCGCGAGAGTACCTGAATGACACAATACCGTAAAAATGAGTACAGCTGCCATCATTTTGAGTGGGGATGATGTTGAACAGCTCTGGAAAATTTTCTCTTCAGCCCATATAGGCGTTGAGTTGGTTCAGAAGGCCTCCATCATTGAGTGTCGTGATGTTGATGAGCCAAATTAATTTTTTCTCCGTCCACTGTGACGTTGAGTGTCTCTCCAATGTCCATACAGACGTTGGAAAATCGTGTTTGTGCCCTTCCACACATCTGCACTAAAACCTACCCTCGTTTTTTCTGCAAAATTAACCCTTTCTGGCGTAAACCTCGGCAATATAGCCCTATTGGATTTAGCACATGGCGAGTTAGCCCTCCATTTTATTATTTTATAATTATACATGTCTCTCTAGGACATTGCTGGGTTCACTTTGGTGTTTGTATTCGGGGAGCGGCCAGTAGAACGACGGACCGTGCCTAACCTGAATTTGTCTTCGGACAGTTTATGGTTTTTTTTTCCCCTAACCCTAACCCTAACCCTAACCCTAACCCTAACCCTAACCCTTTTTTCTGCAAAATTAACCCTTTCTGGCGTAAACCTCGGCAATATAGCCCTATTGGATTTAGCACATGGCGAGTTAGCCCTCCATTTTATTATTTTATAATTATACATGTCTCTCTAGGACATTGCTGGGTTCACTTTGGTGTTTGTATTCGGGGAGTGGCCAGTAGAACGACGGACCGTGCCTAACCTGAATTTGTCTTCGGACAGTTTATGGTATTTATTTCCCCTAAAAAATCACAAGTCACACCCCCAAAAAAACACAAGTCCCTCCCAAGTCAAACACAAGTCCCACCCAAGTCAGACACAAGTCCCACCCAAGTCAAACACAAGTCCCACCCAAGTCAAACACAAGTCCCACCCACCACAAACAGACCTTTCCAAAAACTCACCCAGATCTTTCCAAAAACTCACCCAAGGACTGGGAACTCACTTTTGACCACAAGTCACACCCAAAAGAACACAAGTCCCACCCACCCAAAAAACACAAGTCCCACCTCCAAAAAAACACCAGTCCCATCCCCAAAAAACACAAGTCCCACCTCCAAAAAGCACAAGTCCCACCCAAAAGAACACAAGTCCCACCCACCTCCAAAAAACACAAGTCCCACCTCCAAAAAAACACAAGTCCCATCCCCAAAATACACAAGTCCCACCTCCAAAAATACACAAGTCCCACCTCCAAAAAACACAAGTCCCACACAAATAAAACACAAGTCCCACCTCCAAAAAAACACAAGTCCCACCTCCAAAAAACACAAGTCCCACCCCAAAAAAACACAAGTCCCACCCACCCAAAAAAAAACACAAGTCCCACCCACCCAAAAAATAACACAAGTCCCACCCAAAAAATAACACAAGTCCCACCCCAAAAAAACACAAGTCCCACCCACCAAAAAAAAAACACAAGTCCCACCCACCCAAAAAAACACAAGTCCCACCCAGTTCAAACACAAGTCCCTCCCCCATCCCCCTCCCCCCTATACACAGAAACTCCACCCAGCTGTATAAAGTCAACCCTGATCAGCTGTATAGAGAAAGTCAACCCTAACCCTGAAAACTGCGAAAGTCAACCCTGAAAAATAGCCCTGAAATTGCAAAAGTCAACCCTGAAAAATAGCCCTGAAATTGCGAAAGTCAACCCTAGGTGCAGTACCATATCTCGGCGCCCCATGGCGCTAGAGCTCCCAAACCAAGTGCATTCGACTCCCCGCCCCCTAATTAGTATATGGGTGGAGTTTCAGCTGTCTAGGTGCAAAAATAAGGGGGGTGCACTTCTGTATCTCGGCGCCTGGTGGCGCTAGAGCGCCCAAACCAAGTGCAATCGACTCCCCGCCCCCCAATTAGTATATGGGCGGAGTTTCAGAACTCTAGGACCTATAGAACTCAAAATAATGGGAAGTACACCTCAGGGGGTGCACTTCAGGGGGTTGCACTTTTCGTTTTTATCCCTATAACCCTAACCCTAACCCTAATCGCACGAAATAGGCAAAAATACGTCAGGAACGGGACAAACAGATTCTTGGGACAAATTAACATCCATCTGCTCTGTCAAGGCATTTTTCTCAAACATCTCTGCAAAAATAGACTCACCTAGACTCACTTCATTCTCCTTAACGAGATTTTTCGTCTGAGCACGCGTCGTAACTGCACTAGAAGCAAAAACATTCGGAAAATGTTGGGCGAGTACATCTGGTTGTTGATCAGTAACTGGAATATTAGTAACATGTACAACTGGCATTACTTTCCCTCCAGCAAGATCATTTCCCATGATAAAAGTAATACCTTTCACAAGTAGGGAAGAACGAGCCGCTACATTAAAACATCCAGAAACTAATTCAGACGTCACCCAGACGCGATGAATAGGTACAGTGATGAAACCCATTTCTATTCACTGCACGATAGTGCTTGTATCACATTCGGAGTCTGCACAGAAAGGCAAAGTGTCAGACAGTATAAAAGACTGAGATCCTCCCGTATCACGTAAGATCTTCACAGCCTTCTGGTCCTCAACACGACCAGTCAGTGATACATAACCGTCAAACACGAAAGGCTGAAAACACTCATCAGGAGCTACTGAAATCATGGTCTGTGGAGACACAGTTTTCACTAAAACTGAACCGCGAGGTTGAGCGGGAAAATCCTGACGTTCATGCTTTCGTTGTAAAATTCGACACTCAGCAATTATGTGTCCAACCTTGTGACAATAGCCACACTCTTTACGCATTTTCGGGCTAGATGGACCAAGCCTGACTTTAAAATCAGAAGAATTAACTTCATTCTCTCTTTGCGGAGTGTAACCTGATTCACTCGCACGCTTTAAAAACACAGGTTTATGAATAAGTGCATACTCGTCTGCTAAAACAGCTGCTTGCTGCACAGTAGTAACCTTTTGTTCGTTTAAATATAAAGCAGTACGCTCAGGAACACAATTTCTAAACTCTTCAATGAGCAAAAGTTCACACAAAGATTGATAATCCGCGACTTTACACGCCTTTATCCATCGATCAAAAAGTATACCCTTCTCACGGGCAAATTCGACATATGTCTGAGAAGCGGATTTTTTCGTTGAGCGAAAACGTTGCCGGTAATGTTCAGGTACTAACTCATAAGCACGGAGAATCGCATTTTTTACGGTCTCATATTGAACACTTTCCTCCAACGGAAGAGATGCACAAATTTCTTGCGCTTTCCCTGTTAACTTACATTGTAACATTAATGACCAGACCTCTGTTGGCCACTTCAACGCAGATGCTATTCTTTCAAATGCCTGAAAATAAGCTTCAACCTCTTTCTCCCGAAAAGGTGGAACAATTACAATATTTTTCGCTACATTAAATGAAGTCGAATGATCAAGAGAATCCGTTACCACAGGTAAAGAGTTAACTGTAGGTATCACAGGAATATTTGACACGAGTACAGCAGCTTCAACCTCCGAACTAGGTCTATCTTCACGTGCAAATTTGTTAAATCTTTTTGAATCATCTCGAACAGACTGTAACTCTAACTGGCGCATTTTAACTTTCATCTCCGCATCGATACGGTGCAATTCAAGCTGATGGTGCAACTCATCCTTCCGTGCTTGAGCTTTGTCTTGCGTCTCAAGCTGTAAGCGAGCTAAACGTACTTTCAAGCGCACACCTCCCTGATGTACAGGCGATTCTTCGGTAGAGAGGGATAAAGGCTCAAACTTAGGCAAAGAAAAAGGTGGTCCTACCTTCGCCCCACCACCGGCATCCGGCGTAATTGGATTGCCAGCGAGAGGACGCAATGAAGTCGAAGACTGCAGCGGAGGTTGTTCCTCGTCATCCATAACAGCTGCAACTGATTCTGCTGATTCAGGAACATCCTCCAAAAAGGCAACACCCCAACATTAATTAAACCAGTTAACAAACAAGCTTTCAAGTCTTTCTTAAGCAATGTTTTCGAAACAGGTATTTCAAAATGTCGAGCAATAAGGAACAAATCGTCCTTTCTACATGTTTCTAACACTGCAACGCTAGGTTGACTTATAAACCCCTTTAAATCAAATAACGCCATAATAAATTGATGAGCAAAAACAAAAACATAATAAATCAGTAGGCTACGAACGACTCCGGACCTAAGCCTACCTAACCAAGACTAACTAAAAACCTCTCTAGTCTTCAGAGGGTACCAGTTGAGAGGCAAGCCTCCCCCCGGAGTACCTCCAAACACAACAAACTAAAATAATAAAGAAAACAATAAATAGTAAACCGTAGTGAGAACCGGCGCAAAGCACGGCCCCCCTGGTTTACTCTACCTACCCGGAGATCGCTGTAGCACCACTACCTTTACCTGCTCATCAAACAAAATTAAAGTAATCCGAAATCTCGACGAGCCCCCAATTTATGTTACGAACCCTTTTGTTCAAAGTGGCTACGTAAGGGTTTCACAACATAAAGAAGGACACGTGAGACTTGAGTACGCGGCGACAACATTTATTACTCACAAACATCCAAGAACTCAAAGAAACGCGTATCACAAATAAAGAAAAATAACGAACTTCAAATAAGATGAAGGTAACAAATATTAACATGACGACCAAAAAGTAATTTAAATAAAAGAAACAAAAAGAAAGAAATGCTTGTTTGCTGGTTCTCCTCTCTCCTGCCATAGTCCGCGTCAGCGTCCGTCTTATAGTAGATCAGCAACGACTCCAACGAGGCGCAGGTGTATAATGATACACAGGTGCAGACCCATCAGTAATCTCAGACACACAAGAGAAGCACAGAGTCATGACGTCATCATAAGTAGAGGGAAACACAAGACACGAACCGTAACAGTACAAACAACAGAGGATGCAATTCAACTTGCTCAAGAAGCACGGGACCTTTGTGCCATTGGTGACCTTAGAGTTCACAAATTTGTGTCCAATTATAATGCTGTGCTGGAAAGTATTCCTCCCTCAGAACGAGCAATAAATGTAAAAGAACCTGATCTCTCATTTGATTCCTTGACAGAGTGAACATTGGGGATTCAGTGGAACATGGAACTTGATTGTTTTAAGTTTGATATTTCCCTCAAGGAACAGCCAGCAACTCGATGTGGAATCTTATCTACGATTGCATCATTGTATGACCCATTAGGTTTCTTAGCTCCATTCATTCTTCATGGAAAGAAAATACTTCAGGAAGTATGCAGACATGGTATAGGTTGGGATGAGACACTGAGAAATGAGTTGCAGCCAAGTTGGGAGTGCTGGAGAAGAGATTTGGTCAACTTGAAGAAAGTGAATATTCCCCGCACTTATGCTCCTCCTGGGTTTGGAAAGGTAAAGGAAGTAGAGCTGCATCATTTTTCAGATGCTAGTACTAGTGGCTATGGACAGTGCTCATATCTGAGATTGAAAAATGAAAGGGAAGATGTCCATGTTGCTCTTGTCATGGGGAAGTCTCGTGTATCTCCTTTTAAAGATTACAACTATTCCAAGGTTGGAGTTGACGGCTGCAGTAGTTTCAGTGAATGTCAGTAAAATCCTTAAGCAAGAACTTCGGTATACCGACATCACAGAGTTTTTCTGGACTGACTCCAAGGTTGTTCTAGGATACATTAATAATGAGGCCAGACGATTTCATACGTTTGTTGCTAACAGAGTTCAAAGGATTCATTTGAGTACAGTTCCGCAGCAATGGCGGTTTGTTCCAACAAAGGAGAATCCTGCGGATCATGTCTCAAGAGGTCTTACCGTTGATGAAATGATTTCATCTGACTGGTTCACAGGGCCAAGGTTCCCATGGAATAAGGAAATGGTTATTCCTGCCAATGAGATTCCAGAATTACAACCAAGTGACTCAGAAGTCAGATGTTTTCAAACACTTAACACAAAGGTAGCAGAACAGGAAATTATTGTAAATCGCCTGTCGAAGTTCTCATCTTGGTCTCGGGTAATAGGAGGAATCGCACGCATTCAACGATGGATTTGTAAGGATAAGTCAAACAGACTTTCTACGGTTGAAGAAAGAGAAAAGGCTGAGTGCCTCATAATCAAACTTCTGCAAAGACATGTGTTTGAAACTGAATTGAAGGCATTAGGTAAAGGTATCCAATTGTCATCACACAGTGAATTGTACAACCTTGATCCATTTCTTGATAGTGATGGTGTGCTTAAGGTGGGAGGAAGACTTCGCAATTCTTCTCTTTGTAGTCGACTCAAACATCCTACAATTATCCCTAAAGACCATCACGTTACTAAGATGATCATTGCTGACTGCCATGAAAGAGTTAAACATCAAGGCAAAGGATTTACCATCAATGAAATTCGTTCAAAGGGGTTTTGGATCCCAGGCATCAATCGTGTTGGAGCATCTCATGTGCGTAATTGTGTTACCTGTAGAAAACACAGGCGTCCACTAGAAGAGCAAAAGATGGCTGACTTGCCTTCAGAGAGAGTGAATCCCTCTCCACCATTCACTTACTGTGGTATGGATTGTTTTGGCCCATTTTCTGTGAAACAAGGACGAAAGGTGCAGAAAAGATATGGATTGATCCTTACCTGTCTGTCTTCCCGTGCCATTCACATTGAGATGCTTGATTCAATGTCAACAGATTCCTTCATTAACAGCTTGCGCGGAGAGTTAGGGTTTATCTTGGGGACAAAAATCTGGGCAAGAAAGGAGAACGTCTAGGGAAGCCTTCTGTTATTGAACGTCCTGTTCAGAAGTTGGGTTTACTGTTGGAGACTTGTTAAAGTTTTTTTTTTATGTTTGTTTGTTTCTTTCTTATTATTATTTTTTTTGGGGGGTTGTATTGTTTGAAGTGTCATTGTAATTTTGAAATCATTCGTTTATTATAACTCATGATTTGGTGGGAGTGTAAGTGATGGCCAAATTGTCTGAATTTACAAGGTCATTATCAATTTATTTGTATAGCTATTTTGAAGGACTTTTATTTTGATACGGCCTTAATGTGTGCCATCATGGGTGTTTAAAGCGCGCTCTGTTTCCGCTATGTGCATGTGCGCACACTTCTGTGAAGGACGCAGCTTGTATACACGACGGTTTTCTCTCCCCATGAAGTTTTTGTGCATCCCACTTGAGGGTTATAAGGTAACTAAGTTTAACGTTTATCATTTTTGTAATTGTATCGTTTTATTGTGATGTTGGTTGACGGGTTTGAGTGATGCAGTGTTTGTTTGTATTGTTTGTTTTGCTGTAGCTATTACGGTGTCTTCATGAGTGTCACGAATAAAACGCTAATGGAAACATCGTTTTAAGGATTACTTGACCATCATTCCAGTGGGGTAGCTACAATAATTTTGTCCCTAATATTATCAATCTTATAAGTGAAGAAGTTCATAAAGTCATTACTGCTGTGTTTCTTGGAAACTTCTGGGCTTGAAGCTTTCTTTTTCGTTAGTTTAGCCACTTTTTCAAATAAATACCTAGGATTATGTTTATTTTGTTCTAATAGGGTTGAAAAATAAGCAGATCTAGCAGCTTTTAAAGCCTCTCTGTAAGCAATCGAGCTCTCCTTCCATGAAATCCGAAATACCTCTAGTTTTGATTTCTTCCAGTTTCGCTCCATTTTTCTGGCTGCTCTCTTTAGGGCCTGTGTGTGTGTGTGTGTGTGTGTGCTCGTTGTACCACGCCGTTGGACTATTTTCTTAAATGTTCTTTAAGCGCAACGGAGCAACTGTGTCTAAAGTGCTGGAAAAGAGAGAGTTAAAAGTTTCTGTTGCTATATCGAGTTCTTCTAAGGTATCTGGGATGCTGAGATGATGAAACTGATCAGGAAGATTATTAATAAAGCAATCTTTAGTGGCAGAAGTGATAGGTCTAACATATTTGTAACACGGAGTCGGCTTTGTAGCCTTGGCTAAATTAAGTTTACACGAGACTAGATAATGATCTGAGATGTCGTCGCTCTGCTGCAGAATTTCAACGGCATCAACATTGATTCCATGTGATAGTATTAGATCTAGAGTATGATTACGACAATGAGTAGGTCCTGACACGTGTTGTCTAACTCCAATAGAGTTAAGAATGTCTTTAAATGCCAATCCCAATGCATCTTTTTCATTATCTACATGTATATTAAAATCACCAACAATTAGTACTTTATCTGCAGTCAATACTAATTCTGATAGAAAGCCAGCAAATTCTTTGATAAAGTCTGTATGGTGCCCTGGTGGCCTGTATACAGTTGCCAGCAGAATTCTCAAACGTTATTTATCGTTTACATTATATATTTTTACATTAAGCACCAACACTTCAAAAGAAGTATATTTAAGACTAGATTTCTTAGTGGTTTTGAAAATATTACTATAAATTACAGCAACACCTCCCCCTTTGCCTTTCGGACGAGGTTCATGTTTATAACAGTAATCTTGC
The DNA here is from genome assembly GCA_026230005.1 of Gila orcuttii. Classification (NCBI taxonomy): domain Eukaryota; kingdom Metazoa; phylum Chordata; class Actinopteri; order Cypriniformes; family Leuciscidae; genus Gila; species Gila orcuttii. Next base: position 70,106,816 of record JAPDVR010000002.1, on the reverse strand, counting down.
GGGGTGCACTCATTTAAAGTAATGTAATCGTTTGGTTTTAGCCAGGTTTCTGTCATACACAGCACATCTAGGTTATAGTCTGAAATCATATCATTAACTATGAGCGCTTTTGAAGTAAGGGATCGAATATTTAGCAACCCAAGCTTTATCGTTTGCTCATCTGTATTATATCTGTTTTTTATTTGTTGAACATCAATTAAATTTTTAACCTTAGAGGGGTTTGGACGTTTTTTGGATTTCCAAATTCGGGGAACAGACACAGTCTCTATATGATGATATCTAGGTGAAAGAGGCTCTATGTAATGGGATTTATCTGACCTTGGTGATGCAAGGCCGCTAGCAGACGGTCGGTTAAGCCAGTTTGTCTGCTTCCTGACCTGAGCCCCAATTTGTCATGTTTTATCTCTAAGACTATGAGCCAAATTACTAGAGAGAAGAGCAGCACCATCCCAGGAAGGATGAATACCATCTCTTTTCAACAGGTCAGGTCTGCCCCAAAAACTTTTCCAATTGTCTATGAATTCTATATTATTTTGCGGACACGACTTAGACAGTGGTGTAAAACTATAGTGTTAGGGTTAGGGTTAGGGTTGTGCTAAACCTTTCCTCCTCCTGAAGCGTCAGCCCGTTCTGTGTATTAGAGTCAGCAGTGATGTACAGTCCGGAGGGAGCGGCTGCTGCTAATTCCAAATAAACAACAGACACTGATGGATGATTGTTTAAAAGCACTTTAACTCTCATGCCTGGGAAACCTCTTTTCGCTCCCCTGCCATTGGTTTCATCGGCAGTTACATTATGTTATGTTTGCCTGCTTAACTAACGCATACTTCAGCTAATTTAGTTGATGTCATCTTACTCAGCTGTAGATGTCATTACTGTTACAACACCTAACACAAGGAAAAACTCCAAAATACACTTTTGACATTGCAGACGACATGATTCAGACCACAAATTTGAAAATAAAAAAAAGATGTAAAGGTTTAGTTCATTATAAAATTCTGTCACCGTTTACTCTTTATTTAGTTACTATTTATTAATTTCTTTCTTCTGCTAAATACAAAATAAGTTTTTTTTTTGTTGTCAATGAATAATTTAATGGTATCAGCTGACTTGGATGGAATAGTAGCTTTGACAGAACTAAAGTCTAAACATGAAGACATTACACAATTCATATCTCCTCCTAATATCAAATTATGTGTCCAGGTTTGGTATAGAAAAGATGTTTGTGAAAAATAGACTGTAATCACAGTTTGGTGCGTACACATTAGCTAGGACAACTGATATATTATAAATATGACCAACTACTATAATAGAGCGACCTGCAGAATCTGCTTCAACTCTCGAAGCCACAAATGGGATGGTTTTTTTCAATAAGAATTGCTGTGCCTCTAGATTTATAAATGAAATTAGAGTGATATATCTGACCTACCCATCACACTAACCCTAACCTAACCCAGTATAGAATGGTCTGTTTTACATAACTTAGTTTCTTGAAGAAAGGCAATCCCCACATTTAGTTGTTTTAAATGTAGAAGTACTTTTCTATGCTTAACGGGATGATTTAAGGACTTGACATTCCAGCTAACAAAATTTAGATTACAGCCCGCTGACCTATTGGCTGCATTAATCATTTTTATTATCTGACCAAATTAAAGAAAATAAACCGAATCCAGCCACAACAGTATGGGATCTAAACAAGTATAACAGTAATCCCTCCATCAAGTTAACAGAAAAAAAACCCAGAACGAATAAAGTGCAAAATATAAATTTGGTCCAGTGAAAACCCGGCCCGTCACCCAACGGAACAGAGTGATGATAAAGTCTTCTACTCACCAACTGTGTAAGAAAGGGAAAAACAAAGTAGAAGAGAGAGGGTAAAAAACACGACACAGTCCTGGTAATAATGCAATTTGGCCACAATTACATGGGTTTACTACCAGGCTGCCTCGGATGGAGACCGCAGTGAGATCTGTGCACGAGTTCTCCGCTGTCCATGCCTAGGACGTCTTTAGCCTGGAGAGCTCGATCCTGGTCCCTCTGCCATGTTCAGTATACGGATGTTTGACCTCCTCATCCTTCCCTCCACATCAGTGCATTAGACATCTCTAATGAAGTCACACCGTCTGAACAAGCAGATAGTCCGTGTTCCATGTCGGTAAACGTCTTTTTCATAGTTTCCAGATCTGAGCGCAACAGTTGCCCGACAACCTTGTGTAATTCTGACCTCATGTTGTTGAATTCGTCCGTGAGAACAGTCTTCAGTTCAGCCCTGAGCAGCGTAGGGATTTCATTTTTCAACAGCGACAGAATTTCTGTCTTCAGATCCGCCTTCATTTGATTGATGATTGATGGGAAGATGGCGGCTGGTAGCGGCAGAGTGGCAGGTACTGCTGTCTTACCTCTCCTAAACCATACTGGGAGACCGCCAGGTTATCATAAAATACGACGTGAAACTTGGGCGCCTCGGCGATATAAAAACTCTGTTAAAATTAACACGTCCTTTCACCATGTTATTTTGGTGATGCACCTGCTTTTCCTGATGGGCTCACAGATTTGGGTGAGCTGGAGCTCTACCTCTAAACGTATGCTTATGGACTCACCTGCAAAACTCGCTGTCGGTGTGCCGGTGGTTTCGTGGAGCCAGTATATCCTATACTCAAACATCCTGGATGATGGTCGGGCGAGGCGTGCACAAAGTGAGCTGCGTGGACACTCTACATCTATGTCAACAAAGCCAGGCCCAGCCGTCGTTCTCTGCGCAATCCTCCTTTTGTGCGGAGATGTCCATTCAAATCCTGGACCGGGATCTTTGGACATTGTCCAAACGGCTGATTTTGACATCCCTGCGAAGCATGCTGTCTTTACCGGCGCGGGAACTCGAGGTAATATTACTCCATATAATGATAATTTCGTGCCTTAAACAGCAGCAGATGAAATTGTTTCAGACGGTAAATGATGCAAGTGTGTTGTGGGACGCTAAAACGAAGCCGAAAGGCATTTTTGGTGGTCACTTGAACATACGTAGCATTATTTCAAAGACCGAACAACTTGAACATTTACTAACGGACTCAAACATCGACTACTTATGCCTCACAGAGACTTGGTTAACCCCAACAACACCTTTATCTGTTTTTAATATTCCAGGGTACAATGTGTATAGACGAGACAGAAGGAAAGGGAAAGGGGGTGGAGTCTTGATATATGTGAAAGACAGTATTCAAAGTCAGCAAATAGTTTTCTCAGAGAACAATTTGGAATGCTTGGGGGTAAAAATTACATTATCTCCCCAAATGTATTTTGCTGTCTTTGCAGTCTACCGCCCTCCTACCGCCACAAATGAATTTTATGATTGTCTAAATGCTATACTTAAACAACATGGAAAAATGGAAGTTATTCTTATGGGTGATTTTAACTTAGATTGGCAAGACAAAACGCGTAGGAAAAAGCTTAAAGATATTGCCAAAACTTTTCAGATGATGCAGATAATCCATAAGCCTACAAGAATCACAAAATCTTCCCAAACACTTCTAGATTTAATTTTTACAAATAAACCAGATAGAATAAGAAAGATTTATAACCTTATCACTGGGTTATCAGATCATAATCTTACTTTGGTCTCCAGGAAATTGTCAAAAACACGCTATAAAAATCAGAATTCATTGAAGGGGAATTCCATGCCTTTTATCGCTCCAAAGGACATGACCTTTATTGAAAATGAGATAAAGCAAGTAAACTGGTTTGACAAAATTGGTAGTAGGCCCTGTGAGCCAGCTAGTGCTGATTTAATGTCAACCATTACAGACATTATTTTAAAATACACCAAGAAAAGGGGCAAGAAAACAAATAAAACACATAATCTACCCTGGTTTAACACTAATCTCTGGGAAATAATGAAAAAAAGGGATGCTGCTTTGAAAAAGTTTTTAAAAACAAAATTAAATACTGATCACCTGATTTTTAAAAGTTTAAGAAATAAAGTAACACAACAACTTAGAAAGGCAAGAGCAAATTTCTTCCTCAATATTATTAATGAGGCAAAAGGAAACCCTAAAAAATTATGGAACAGTATTGACAAATTACTTGGAAGGGAAAAATCAGCAAATAAACACTTAAAACTTGTGGTGGATGGTTGTATTCAGGATGATGATAGGATTATTGGGGAATGTTTTAATGATTATTTTATAAATTCAGTACAAGAATTGAGTTTAATATTTCCAAAAATTCAAATTACACAAGCTTTAACCTGTAGTGATGCTGCTTTCAAGTTCTCTTTAATCATCCCAGAAAAAGTGGAAAATGTCATCTCACTTCTATCTAATAGTAAAGCTAAAGACATATATGGATGTGATACAGCTTTTTTAAAACAGCACAAGACAGTTTAACCTGTCACCAACAATTGTCTTTTAAGACAATTATTTTATTGTCTAAGTCTTTTAATGAAAATATTTTTCCCAGTGTGCTTAAACATGCCATTGTCACCCCTGTGCATAAATCTGGGGATACCCAAGTGGTATCTAACTACCGACCCATCAGTATTCTCCCAGCTGTGTCAAAGGTTATCGAAAAGGTTGTTGCAGAACAACTAATTGCACATCTGAACTCTAGGTCCTTTTTATATCCGATGCAATTTGGTTTTAGAAAAAAACATTCCACTGAAACTGCATGCTGTTATTTCCTGGAGGAAATTAAAATGAGCCTAGATCAAGGAGGAGTGGTGGGAGCAGTCTTCTTGGATTTACGCAAAGCCTTTGATACAGTTAACCATGAGGTACTGATACACAAGCTGGGCAAATACGATATTTCAATAAATGTCCAAAATTGATTAAAATCTTATTTGATAAATCGAAAACAATGTGTGCAAATAAATGGAATTTTGTCAACATCTCTTGATTCCACTGTGGGAGTACCACAAGGATAAATTTTAGGGCCTCTATTGTTTTGCTTATATATTAATGACCTGCCTTTGATCTGTAAGGGTATAAACTTTGTTATGTATGCTGATGACACAGTTTTATGTACCCATGGGAGAAGTGCAACAGAAGTAGCCAAAAAGTTATCAAATGTTATGAGTAAGGTCAGTGACTGGTTATATGACTCATGCCTTACATTAAATGTTGAAAAACTGTAACTATGTTTTTTACAAACCGGTCTAAACTTAATACTTATCCGGAAGTTTTAGTAAGTGGCCAATGTGTGAAACATGTAGATACATTTAAATATCTGGGGGTAACTCTAGACTCGACACTTAGTTTTAAAGGTCATGTTAAAAATATGTGCAATAAAGTGAAATTTAATTTAGTAAATTATAGATACATAAGAAATTCTCTTACCACTGTTGCATCTAGTACATATTTAAATGCGATGATTATTTCTCACCTCTTGTACTGTATTACATCTTGGTCTCAAGCATGTAAGACAGTCATTAAACCCATAGAATCCCTGTTTAAAGACTGCCTCAAGATTCATGATAAAACTCGTCATTATCATCACTGTAATATATTGGCCAAATATGAGCTACTTAGTCTTGATAATTTAATAAAACACTCGAATGTGTCTTTGATACATAAAATCATATATAGTGCTACTGCTCCCCCTCTGAAAAAGTTTGTAACACTGTGCTCTGAAAAAACTGAGCGAACAACTAGAAGTGTCACAAGGGGGGAGTGTAACCTCCCATACCGTAAAACTAAACTTGGGAGTTCCTCTTTCTCAAGTATCGCTATGAGACAGTGGAATACCCTTCCTACAGAACATATTTTATGCACAGATTTTCACACTTTTTCGGGCTTGTCAAAGAGTTGGTTTCTAAGTAAGCAAGTTTGCACACATTGTTAAGAGTGTGTGTGTGTGTGTGCGCGTGTGGGTGTTGTGTATGAATGAGTGTCTAGGGTTGGATTGTGCTATAATGTGTTTAAGATGCTGTTATATTGTTTATGTGTTTTTTTGGGTGGGGTAAAACCGAGAGTAAATAGGCTGATGGTTTCCCTGTTTCTGTATTGCTAACCTGTATACCTGTATTTATGATGGACATCACTCTTTTTTATAATCATGTGCAATTTTAATTTTAATTCTAAATTTGTTATACCTGCCCAGGGACTACAGATGGAAATTAGCAAATGTTGCTACAACCTGGCCCAAGACATATTCTCTTGTTTAACAAGTTTAATGTTTATTGTGCATTATCCCTGTTTCAAATAAATAATTTCAATTCCATTCCATTAGGCCTACTCGAAATACCCTTCCCCGTGTAGGTGTATTGTCGCAGACTTTTTGCCATTTAACGTGCCGCAGTAACGAGAAAAAGTTGTGTAAATACAAGAGATGCCCCAAAATATAATTTAACGAAATTTGGCGGAGCTTACCCAAAACACAACTCACTCCATATCTGCTAGCTAGCACCCCCCAAAAGAAGATATTTTAAAGAACATCAGTAATCAAACAGTTTCTGGTCCCCATTGACTTCCATAGTATTTTTTTTCTCTACTATGGAAGTCAATGGGGACCAGCAACTGTTTCATTACCAACATTCTTCAAAATATCTTCCTTTATGTTCAGAAGAAAGAACTTCATGCAGGTTTTGAACAACTTGTGGGCGAGTAAATGATGACAGAATTTTCATTTTTGGGTGAACTGTCCCTTCAACTCAGTTTTCCTCAGTATTTCACATTAGATCACTGTTAACGTTGTTACTTCTGCCTAACTATCTAACTTGTGATAAAGAGGGAGCGGAACATACAGAAGTTATTAATTCAGGTGACTTTAAACTACCAGTTGATGTTATCACCATTATGACGGCAATGAAAAGGCTCCAACACACACCTCCAACGTTGCAGACTGCAGATGACATTATCCAGATCACAAACCTGAAAATAAATCAAACCCTGTACTTGAAAATATTGTCTAAAAAATGAACTTAAACAAGGGTTCGTCTATCTCACTTTACCTCAGTATTTCATATTAATTCACTGTGGTTACGTAAAGTTACCGACGACTCCGTCTGATGAGAAACTTACATTAAAGAGGCAGCAGAACACGCACAAACCTTTTGTTTATCGATTTAACTAAAGAATATTTCTAATGAACTAATGATTTAGTGTTTTTACCTGATAATCATCACACATACACTTACCGCTTGCTCCATTCCTGTAAATTAAATTAAATTCACATTTATTTGCATAGGGCTTTTCACAATACAAATCGTTTCAAAGCAGCTTTACAGAAAATGTATGAGTCCACATTACAATATAGAGTGATCTGTTATCAGAGGTAATGGTCTAAGTTAAGTATTTCAGAAATGTACATATACAAATCACAGTTAGCTAAAAACGTATTAATTCCATTTTTGTGAATGAAATGAATGACTCTCATCTCTCATGTTTGCTCTGGCCTTTCTTCAACAGACGTAGCGCCCCCTGCTGGTGAGGAAGACTAACAGCAGAGGGAGAATATGAATCGGTACTTTACTGAATCAGAATCAGAATCAGAAAGAGCTTTATTGCCAAGTGTGCTTGCACACACAAGGAATTTGTTTTTGGTACTGAGGCTTCCAGTGGACATATACAAATACAAATACAACAAGAAACATAATACTACAAATTATAAGAATAAAAAATAAAAATATATGAGAATAAAAGTATCATGGTTGGGTTTAGTCAGAATAGACATTTTCAGATTTACAGATTATGAACATATTTAGTGTTTTGAATATTATAAATAAATAAATCTACATATAAGTATAACCTGAGTTGTAGGGTTTTGCACTAAACAGTGGAAGTATTGCACTTAAGGCATATGCCTTGGGAGGAGTGTTAACTGTTCAGGAGGGAAATGGCCTGTGGGAAGAAACTGTTCCTGTGCCGAGATGTTCTTGTGGCCAGTGATCTGAGTCGCCGTCTTGACGGTAACAGTTCAAACAGGAGGTGTCCAGGGTGAGTGGAGTCTGTGATGATTTTACCTGCTCTCTTCCTCACTCTGGAAGAGTACAGGTCCTGGAGGGTTAGCAGGGGGGCACCAATAATCCTCTCCGCAGTCCGGACTGTCCGTTGTAGTCTCCTGATGTCTGATTTACTGCTATTCCTGCAGTTCCCGGACGTGAAATGTTGAATTTTCTAATGAACTTAAGGAAACGAATTTGTAAAGCGAAACAAAATGGACTGAAGATTGCCTGTTGAATATTATAGGTTGAATTTTTAAACATAATTAGTATTTTGGAAGTGAAATCTGAAAGGTCAATATGGATTATTCAATTTTTTATAATGAAAATGTGTGTAAAATATTTTGAATTGACATACGACCATGTCGAATTTCAGCCCTAAAAATGCAAGCCCTAAAAATACAATGCATTGAAATACAAGCACGGTTAATGCAATGCATATTTTCTAGAGCAATTCAACAAGCTTTTTTGTTTCAAAAACATTTGTCATTATTTTACTTCCATAAAATACTTATTGCAATTGAGAAAACCAATTGACTTAAACCATGTATACTCCAATACATGGTGTAATTAAAACTTCAAAACCATTAAAATAAAAAAGATGAAGTTAACTATCTTTTGCAGTCAAGAACTAGTAAGCATTAACACGTGCAAAAGCATCAGTGTGTTGGTGTGCGCGTTACTGCTTTTTTACAATCTCGTTCTTCTGCATCCTTAATGTTCTCCAGAACTGACACAACAGAACATGATCTCACCCAAAAACATGTTCTTACTTTATACAGTTCAAAGCATGCTGGGAACTAGAAATCCACTTCAGTGGTCAACAAAAATGACTGATGTAATCCCAAAGCAAAATAATATAGCGTCCATTTTGCAAATTTAAATGGACTTAACGTAATTGAACCAAATTGTAACAAAATGTTAAAGAACTGTTGCTTTGGCTGATTTTGAGTAAATCGAACAATCAGCAAAAATCACTTATGTGAGTTGTGGCCTGTTGCACGAAGCTAGCTGAACAAACTCTGAGTTTAGAGTAGGTTTACAGTTGATAAATCCAGTCTAGTTTAGATCAGGTTCAGCGGTCTCACAAAGCCCAGTATAAACGCTCTGTCGACTCAGGTTTGATCCACAGTTTGTGATTAACTGTGCGACTGTGTGACATCATTAGCGAACAGCCAATCACAGCAACATGTCGAGCGTCAGTTTGATTCACTTCTCTTCTGAAGATTTAGAACATTATCATGAAATTAAAAGCGTTCACAAGGCAGGAATAAACAGTGATACTGCAGCTAAAGTTTGAGAAGCAGCTGAAAGAAAATATCTGACTATATCAATGCATGATGTGAATAAAAAAAATAGGCCTAATAATTATAGATTCACAAAGAGGTCAAATGAGTACCCGTTTAAAAGCATTATATATGAATACATGTCTTATAATTATTATAGCCTATTGACAATTTTAAACTTTGCTTTTAAATTATTATATGAACATATATGAATTAAAAGCAATTATAATTAATATATAATAAATTAGCCTCAAAAGATGAGCAATTTTGTCTCTAAAGTTTTCACTATAAAATGCTTTAAAGGGTAACTAAACACTAAAACAACTTTTTTTTAGTTAATGATCTGTAAGAATGGAGCTTCATAAATGCTGTTCAATGATTCGAGTAAATGTTTTGACATTTGGGTATAAAGTGTTTTAATTTTCAAATATATGGTGTAAAAACGTATGAGTGCTGCCCTCTTCAGGTTAAACGGCAAGCTCCTGAAGTAGGGGTACTCTGTGACGTAGGGTACTCTGTGGCGTAGGGTACACTGTGGCGTAGGGTACTCGGTGACGTAGGGTACTCGGTGACGTAGGGTACTCTGTGACGTAGGGTACTCTGTGATGTAGGGTACTCTGTGGCGTAGGGTACTCTGTGACGTAGGGTACTCTGTGACGTAGGGTACACTGTGGCGTAGGGTACTCTGTGACGTAGGGTACACTGTGGCGTAGGGTACACTGTGGCGTAGGGTACTCCGTGACGTAGGGTACTCGGTGGCGTAGGGTACTCGGTGGCGTAGGGTACTCGGTGGCGTAGGGTACTCGGTGGCGTAGGGTACTCTGTGGCGTAGGGTACTCGGTGACGTAGGGTACTCGGTGACGTAGGGTACACTGTGGCGTAGGGTACACTGTGGCGTAGGGTACTCGGTGACGTAGGGTACTCGGTGGCGTAGGGTACTCGGTGACGTAGGGTACACTGTGGCGTAGGGTACACTGTGGCGTAGGGTACTCGGTGATGTAGGGTACTCTGTGGCGTAGGGTACTCTGTGACGTAGGGTACTCTGTGGCGTAGGGTACTCGGTGACGTAGGGTACTCTGTGGCGTAGGGTACTCTGTGGCGTAGGGTACTCTGTGACGTAGGGTACTCTGTGGCGTAGGGTACTCTGTGGCGTAGGGTACTCTGTGACGTAGGGTACTCTGTGACGTAGGGTACTCTGTGACGTAGGGTACTCTGTGGCGTAGGGTACTCTGTGGCGTAGGGTACTCTGTGGCGTAGGGTACTCGGTGGCGTAGGGTACTCTGTGGCGTAGGGTACTCTGTGGCGTAGGGTACTCTGTGGCGTAGGGTACTCTGTGGCGTAGGGTACTCTGTGACGTAGGGTACTCTGTGGCGTAGGGTACTCTGTGGCGTAGGGTACTCTGTGGCGTAGGGGTACTCTGTGGCGTAGGGTACTCTGTGGCGTAGGGTACTCTGTGGCGTAGGGTACTCGGTGACGTAGGGTACTCTGTGACGCCCTTGGTGCTCACCACGCCCTTGGCAGCCCCTGGTATGAAAGCATTATGAGTATTGAAAACGATCAGGATAGTTTTATATTTGAAAATCAACAAACAACTAATAAAACAAGCAGCTCTATGCACTTTTTAAGTCAAGATTCTATTCTGTGGCATTTCCTTCTGACCGTCGTCAATAGCAACGCATTATAAACAGCGCAAATCCATGCATCACAACGGACGCGCTCTCTCGTTTCATTCAAATACAACTTGCCGTCTTGCGTCACCGTTTTTGATTGTATTGAAAATGAAATCAGAGTTAATTTATTGTTTACAGAGTTTGATAATACAGGTCCTTCTCAAAAAATTAGCATATTGTGATAAAGTTCATTATTTTCCATAATGTAATGATAAAAATTAAACTTTCATATATTTTAGATTCATTGCACACCAACTGAAATATTTCAGGGCTTTTATTGTTTTAATACTGATGATTTTGGCATACAGCTCATGAAAACCCAAAATTCCTATCTAAAAAAATTAGCATATTTCATCCGACCAATAAAATAAGTGTTTTTAATACAAAAAAAGTCAACCTTCAAATAATTATGTTCAGTTATGCACTCAATACTTGGTCGGGCATCCTTTTGCAGAAATGACTGCTTCAATGCGGGGTGGCATGGAGGCAATCAGCCTGTGGCACTGCTGAGGTGTTATGGAGGCCCAGGATGCTTCGATAGCGGCCTTAAGCTCATCCAGAGTGTTGGGTCTTGCGTCTCTCAACTTTCTCTTCACAATATCCCACAGATTCTCTATGGGGTTCAGGTCAGGAGAGTTGGCAGGCCAATTGAGCACAGTAATACCATGGTCAGTAAACCATTTACCAGTGGTTTTGGCACTGTGAGCAGGTGCCAGGTCGTGCTGAAAAATTAAATCTTCATCTCCATAAAGCTTTTCAGCAGATTGAAGCATGAAGTGCTCCAAAATCTCCTGATAGCTAGCTGCATTGACCCTGCCCTTGATAAAACACAGTGGACCAACACCAGCAGCTGACATGGCACCCCAGACCATCACTGACTGTGGGTACTTGAGACTGGACTTCAGGCATTTTGGCATTTCCTTCTCCCCAGTCTTCCTCCAGACTCTGGCACCTTGATTTCCGAATGACATGCAAAACTGAGCAACAGTCCAGTGCTGCTTCTCTGTAGCCCAGGTCAGGCGCTTCTGCCGCTGTTTCTGGTTCAAAAGTGGCTTGACCTGGGGAATGCGGCACCTGTAGCCCATTTCCTGCACACGCCTGTGCACGGTGGCTCTGGATGTTTCTACTCCAGACTCAGTCCACTGCTTCCGCAGGTCCACCAAGGTCTGGAATCGGTCCTTCTCCACAATCTTCCTCAGGGTCCGGTCACCTCTTCTCGTTGTGCAGCGTTTTTTGCCACACTTTTTCCTTCCCACAGACTTCCCACTGAGGTGCCTTGATACAGCACTCTGGGAACAGCCTACTTGTTCAGAAATTTCTTTCTGTGTCTTACCCTCTTGCTTGAGGGTGTCAATGATGGCCTTCTGGACAGCAGTCAGGTCGGCAGTCTTACCCATGATTGGGGTTTTGAGTAATGAAACAGGCTGGGAGTTTTTAAAAGCCTCAGGAATCTTTTGCAGGTGTTTAGAGTTAGTTAGTTGATTCAGATGATTAGGTTAATAGCTCGTTTAGAGACCCTTTTCATGATATGCTAATTTTTTGAGACAGGAATTTTGGGTTTTCATGAGCTGTATGCCAAAATCATCAGTATTAAAACAATAAAAGACCTGAAATATTTCAGTTGGTGTGCAATGAATCTAAAATATATGAAAGTTTAATTTTTATCATTACATTATGGAAAATAATTAACTTTATCCCAATATGCAAATTTTTTGAGAAGGACCTGTATTGTTGTGATCATCTTGTCTGGACGACTGTTTTGTATGCTGTATTTATAAACAGGTAAGATTTAAAACATTAATGCAAACTTTTCTTTGTGGAAGCTTCACGTTTATTTCAAGTGAGTGAGATAAAATATTTCAACTCAAAACAACATTTTGAAGTGTATTGCAGCGACTTTTTTTGTGCATGTTCTGCAGACAGGGTGAGAGTTTCCCTCAAGACTTTTGTAAAAGCCAAAATATGACCACACCTCAGACTTGGTCCTCTTAAAAGGCAAAAAAATCAGGTGAAGGTGGGGAAGAAAATACTTCAAATGACCGCTCTGTTGCAAAGCTACTTGCGTTACTCCAGTTGCTCTCCATTTTAGCGAGTCTGACAACAGCTGTCACTGCGGGTCTCAGGCATAGGTCTCAGGTGCATGCGTGCATTTCTTCACGCCCTGACCAAACTTAATTCACAAAATTAACAATGCAAAGCTGATGCAATCTCTCCTTCCCTTCATCTGTACAGATCTAACGTTGTCAAAATAGTTCCGGTTCACATGAATACTCGGAAGCAATAAATAATTCTGTATTATACAGGTCCTTCTCAAAAAATTAGCATATTGTGATAGTTAATTATTTTACATAATGTAATGATAAAAATTTAACTTTCATATATTTTAGATTCATTGCACACCAACTGAAATATTTCAGGTCTTTTATTGTTTTAATACTGATGATTTTGGCATACAGCTCATGAAAACCCAAAATTCCTATCTCCAAAAATTAGCATATCATGAAAAGGTTCTCTAAACGAGCTATTAACCTAATCATCTGAATCAACTAATTAACTCTAAACACCTGCAAAAGATTCCTGAGGCTTTTAAAAACTCCCAGCCTGTTTCATTACTCAAAACCGCAATCATGGGTAAGACTGCCGACCTGACTGCTGTCCAGAAGGCCATCATTGACACCCTCAAGCAAGAGGGTAAGACACAGAAAGAAATTTCTGAACAAATAGGCTGTTCCCAGAGTGCTGTATCAAGGCACCTCAGTGGGAAGTCTGTGGAAAGGAAAAAGTGTGGCAAAAAACGCTGCACAACGAGAAGAGGTGACCGGACCCTGAGGAAGATTGTGGAGAAGGACCGATTCCAGACCTTGGGGGACCTGCGGAAGCAGTGGACTGAGTCTGGAGTAGAAACATCCAGAGCCACCGTGCACAGGCGTGTGCAGGAAATGGGCTTCAGGTGCCGCATTCCCCAGGTCAAGCCACTTTTGAACCAAAAACAGCGGCAGAAGCGCCTGACCTGGGCTACAGAGAAGCACTGTTGCTCAGTGGTGCCAAAGTCTGGAGGAAGACTGGGGAGAAGGAAATGCCAAATTGGCTGAAGTCCAGTGTCAAGTACCCACAGTCAGTGATGGTCTGGGGTGCCATGTCAGCTGCTGGTGTTGGTCCACTGTGTTTTATCAAGGGCAGGGTCAATGCAGCTAGCTATCAGGAGATTTTGGAGCACTTCATGCTTCCATCTGTTTTCATTTTTCAGCACGACCTGGCACCTGCTCACAGTGCCAAAACCACTGGTAAATGGTTTACTGACCATGGTATTACTGTGCTCAATTGGCCTGCCAACTCTCCTGACCTGCACCCCATAGAGAATCTGTGGGATATTATGAAGAGAAAGTTGAGAGACGCAAGACCCAACACTCTGGATGAGCTTAAGGCCGCTATCGAAGCATCCTGGGCCTCCATAACACCTCAGCAGTGCCACAGGCTGATTGCCACCATGCCACACCGCATTGAAGCAGTCATTTCTGCAAAAGCATTCCCGACCAAGTATTGAGTGCATAACTGAACATAATTATTTGAAGGTTGACTTTTTTTTTAATTAAAAACACTTATTTTATTGGTCGTATAAAATATGCAAATTTTTTTAGATAGGAATTTTGGGTTTTCATGAGCTGTATGCCAAAATCATCAGTATTAAAAGAATAAAATACCTGAAATATTTCAGTTGGTGTGCAATGAATCTAAAATATATAAAAGTTACATTTTTATCATTACATTATGGAAAATAATGAACTTTATCACAATATGCTAATTTTTTGAGAAGGACCTGTACATTAAGGCCAGACAAGTAATTTGATGAGGTGAGTTTGTAAAGAAAGACTACACGCCTGCGCACATATATATTCAAACGCACATATCGATAGACTAAACTATAATACGCACGAGCGCCGTCAGCGTTTCACAGGTTTGTGCAGAAATAACCTGCTTTTCAAAAAATGTCACCGCTTGCACCTTGGAACCTATTTCAAGGTTTGCGTTCTCGAGCACTGAACGAGTGTGTGGCCGGAGTGTGTTCAGGATTTGCGTTCTCGAGCACTGAAAGAGCGTGTGGCCGGAGTGTGTTCAGGGTTTGCGTTCTCGAGCACTGAACGAGCGTGTGGCCGGAGTGTGTTCAGGGTTTGCGTTCTCGGGCACTGAACGAGCGTGTAGCCGGAGTGTGTTCAGGGTTTGCGTTCTCGAGCACTGAACGAGTGTGGCCGGAGTGTGTTCAGGGTTTGCGTTCTCGAGCACTGAACGAGTGTGTGGCCGGAGTGTGTTCAGGGTTTGCGTTCTCGGGCACTGAACGAGTGTGGCCGGAGTGTGTTCAGGGTTTGTGTTCTCGAGCACTGAACGAGTGTGGCCGAAATGTGTTCAGGGTTTGCGTTCTCGAGCACTGAACGAGTGTGGCCGGAGTGTGTTCAGGGTTTGCGTTCGAGCACTGAACGAGTGTGGCCGGAGTGTGTTCAGGGTTTGCGTTCGAGCACTGAACGAGCGTGTGGCCGGAGTGTGTTCAGGGTTTGCGTTCGAGCACTGAACGAGCGTGTGGCCGGAGTGTGTTCAGGGTTTGCGTTCGAGCACTGAACGAGCGTGTGGCCGGAGTGTGTTCAGGGTTTGCGTTCGAGCACTGAACGAGTGTGTGGCCGGAGTGTGTTCAGGGTTTGCGTTCGAGCACTGAACGAGCGTGTGGCCGGAGTGTGTTCAGGGTTTGCGTTCGAGCACTGAACGAGTGTGGCCGGAGTGTGTTCAGGGTTTGCGTTCGAGCACTGAACGAGCGTGTGGCCGGAGTGTGTTCAGGGTTTGCGTTCGAGCACTGAACGAGCGTGTGGCCGGAGTGTGTTCAGGGTTTGCGTTCGAGCACTGAACGAGCGTGTGGCCGGAGTGTGTTCAGGGTTTGCGTTCGAGCACTGAACGAGTGTGTGGCCGGAGTGTGTTCAGGGTTTGCGTTCGAGCACTGAACGAGCGTGTGGCCGGAGTGTGTTCAGGGTTTGCGTTCGAGCACTGAACGAGTGTGGCCGGAGTGTGTTCAGGGTTTGCGTTCGAGCACTGAACGAGTGTGTGGCCGGAGTGTGTTCAGGATTTGCGTTCTCGAGCACTGAAAGAGCGTGTGGCCGGAGTGTGTTCAGGGTTTGCGTTCTCGAGCACTGAACGAGCGTGGCCGGAGTGTGTTCAGGGTTTGCGTTCTCGAGCACTGAACGAGTGTGTGGCCGGAGTGTGTTCAGGGTTTGCGTTCGAGCACTGAACAAGCGTGTGCCCGGAGTGTGTTCAGGGTTTGCGTTCTCGAGCACTGAACGAGCGTGGCCGGAGTGTGTTCAGGGTTTGCGTTCTCGAGCACTGAACGAGTGTGTGGCCGGAGTGTGTTCAGGGTTTGCGTTCGAGCACTGAACAAGCGTGTGGCCGGAGTGTGTTCAGGGTTTGCGTTCTAGAGCACTGAACGAGCGTGTGGCCGGAGTGTGTTCAGGGTTTGCGTTCTCGAGCACTGAACGAGCGTTTGGCCGGAGTGTGTTCAGGGTTTGCGTTCTAGAGCACTGAACGAGTGTGACCGGAGTGTGTTCAGGGTTTGCGTTCTCGAGCACTGAACGAGTGTGTGGCCGGAGTGTGTTCAGGGTTTGCGTTCTCGGGCACTGAACGAGTGTGGCCGGAGTGTGTTCAGGGTTTGTGTTCTCGAGCACTGAACGAGTGTGGCCGAAATGTGTTCAGGGTTTGCGTTCTCGAGCACTGAACGAGTGTGGCCGGAGTGTGTTCAGGGTTTGCGTTCGAGCACTGAACGAGTGTGGCCGGAGTGTGTTCAGGGTTTGCGTTCGAGCACTGAACGAGCGTGTGGCCGGAGTGTGTTCAGGGTTTGCGTTCGAGCACTGAACGAGCGTGTGGCCGGAGTGTGTTCAGGGTTTGCGTTCGAGCACTGAACGAGCGTGTGGCCGGAGTGTGTTCAGGGTTTGCGTTCGAGCACTGAACGAGTGTGTGGCCGGAGTGTGTTCAGGGTTTGCGTTCGAGCACTGAACGAGCGTGTGGCCGGAGTGTGTTCAGGGTTTGCGTTCGAGCACTGAACGAGTGTGGCCGGAGTGTGTTCAGGGTTTGCGTTCGAGCACTGAACGAGCGTGTGGCCGGAGTGTGTTCAGGGTTTGCGTTCGAGCACTGAACGAGCGTGTGGCCGGAGTGTGTTCAGGGTTTGCGTTCGAGCACTGAACGAGCGTGTGGCCGGAGTGTGTTCAGGGTTTGCGTTCGAGCACTGAACGAGTGTGTGGCCGGAGTGTGTTCAGGGTTTGCGTTCGAGCACTGAACGAGCGTGTGGCCGGAGTGTGTTCAGGGTTTGCGTTCGAGCACTGAACGAGTGTGGCCGGAGTGTGTTCAGGGTTTGCGTTCGAGCACTGAACGAGTGTGTGGCCGGAGTGTGTTCAGGGTTTGCGTTCGAGCACTGAACGAGTGTGGCCGGAGTGTGTTCAGGGTTTGCGTTCGAGCACTGAACGAGCGTGTGGCCGGAGTGTGTTCAGGGTTTGCGTTCGAGCACTGAACGAGTGTGTGGCCGGAGTGTGTTCAGGGTTTGCGTTCGAGCACTGAACGAGTGTGGCCGGAGTGTGTTCAGGGTTTGCGTTCGAGCACTGAACGAGCGTGTGGCCGGAGTGTGTTCAGGGTTTGCGTTCGAGCACTGAACGAGCGTGTGGCCGGAGTGTGTTCAGGGTTTGCGTTCTCGAGCACTGAACGAGTGTGGCCGGAGTGTGTTCAGGGTTTGCGTTCGAGCACTGAACGAGCGTGTGGCCGGAGTGTGTTCAGGGTTTGCGTTCTCAAGCACTGAACGAGTGTGGCCGGAGTGTGTTCAGGGTTTGCGTTCGAGCACTGAACGAGCGTGTGGCCGGAGTGTGTTCAGGGTTTGCGTTCTCGAGCACTGAACGAGTGTGGCCGGAGTGTGTTCAGGGTTTGCGTTCGAGCACTGAACGAGTGTGGCCGGAGTGTGTTCAGGGTTTGCGTTCGAGCACTGAACGAGCGTGTGGCCGGAGTGTGTTCAGGGTTTGCGTTCTCGAGCACTGAACGAGCGTGTGGCCGGAGTGTGTTCAGGGTTTGCGTTCTCGAGCACTGAACGAGCGTGTGGCCGGAGTGTGTTCAGGGTTTGCGTTCTCGAGCACTGAACGAGCGTGTGGCCGGAGTTTGGAGTTTGTTCAGGGTTTGCGTTCTCGAGCACCGAACGAGCGTGTGGCCGGAGTTTGTTCAGGGTTTGCGTTCTCGAGCACCGAACGAGCGTGGCCGGAGTGTGTTCAGGGTTTGCGTTCTCGAGCACTGAACGAGCGTGTGGCCGGAGTTTGGAGTTTGTTCAGGGTTTGCGTTCTCGAGCACCGAACGAGTGTGTGGCCGGAGTGTGTTCAGGGTTTGCGTTCTCGAGCACTGAACGAGTCTGTGGCCGGAGTGTGTTCAGGGTTTGCGTTCTCGAGCACTGAACGAGCGTGGCCGGAGTGTGTTCAGGGTTTGCGTTCTCGAGCACTGAACGAGCGTGGCCGGAGTGTGTTCAGGGTTTGCGTTCTCGAGCACTGAACGAGTGTGTGGCCGGAGTGTGTTCAGGGTTTGCGTTCGAGCACTGAACAAGCGTGTGGCCGGAGTGTGTTCAGGGTTTGCGTTCTAGAGCACTGAACGAGCGTGTGGCCGGAGTGTGTTCAGGGTTTGCGTTCTCGAGCACTGAACGAGCGTTTGGCCGGAGTGTGTTCAGGGTTTGCGTTCTAGAGCACTGAACGAGCGTGTGGCCGGAGTGTGTTCAGGGTTTGCGTTCTAGAGCACTGAACGAGCGTGTGGCCGGAGGGTGTTCAGGGTTTGCGTTCTCGAGCACTGAACGAGCGTGTGGCCGGAGTGTGTTCAGGGTTTGCGTTCTCGAGCACTGAACGAGTGTGTGGCCGGAGTGTGTTCAGGGTTTGCGTTCTCGAGCACTGAACGAGCGTGTGGCCGGAGTGTGTTCAGGGTTTGCGTTCTCGAGCACTGAACGAGCGTGTGGCCGGAGTGTGTTCAGGGTTTGCGTTCTCGAGCACTGAACGAGTGTGGCCGGAGTGTGTTCAGGGTTTGCGTTCTCGAGCACTGAACGAGTGTGTGGCCGGAGTGTGTTCAGGGTTTGTGTTCTCGAGCACCGAACGAGCGTGTGGCCGGAGTGTGTTCAGGGTTTGCGTTCTCGAGCACTGAACGAGTGTGTGGCCGGAGTGTGTTCAGGGTTTGCGTTCTCGAGCACTGAACGAGCGTGTGGCCGGAGTGTGTTCAGGGTTTGCGTTCGAGCACTGAACGAGCGTGTGGCCGGAGTGTGTTCAGGGTTTGCGTTCTCGAGCACTGAACGAGCGTGGCCGGAGTGTGTTCAGGGTTTGCGTTCTCGAGCACTGAACGAGCGTGGCCGGAGTGTGTTCAGGGTTTGCGTTCTCGAGCACTGAACGAGTGTGGCCGGAGTGTGTTCAGGGTTTGCGTTCTCGAGCACTGAACGAGTGTGTGGCCGGAGTGTGTTCAGGGTTTGCGTTCTCGGGCACTGAACGAGTGTGGCCGGAGTGTGTTCAGGGTTTGTGTTCTCGAGCACTGAACGAGTGTGGCCGAAATGTGTTCAGGGT
Source organism: Gila orcuttii (assembly GCA_026230005.1). Taxonomy (NCBI): domain Eukaryota; kingdom Metazoa; phylum Chordata; class Actinopteri; order Cypriniformes; family Leuciscidae; genus Gila; species Gila orcuttii. Next base: position 70,087,333 of record JAPDVR010000002.1, on the reverse strand, counting down.
TTGCGTTCTCGAGCACTGAACGAGTGTGGCCGGAGTGTGTTCAGGGTTTGCGTTCGAGCACTGAACGAGTGTGGCCGGAGTGTGTTCAGGGTTTGCGTTCGAGCACTGAACGAGCGTGTGGCCGGAGTGTGTTCAGGGTTTGCGTTCGAGCACTGAACGAGCGTGTGGCCGGAGTGTGTTCAGGGTTTGCGTTCGAGCACTGAACGAGCGTGTGGCCGGAGTGTGTTCAGGGTTTGCGTTCGAGCACTGAACGAGTGTGTGGCCGGAGTGTGTTCAGGGTTTGCGTTCGAGCACTGAACGAGCGTGTGGCCGGAGTGTGTTCAGGGTTTGCGTTCGAGCACTGAACGAGTGTGGCCGGAGTGTGTTCAGGGTTTGCGTTCGAGCACTGAACGAGCGTGTGGCCGGAGTGTGTTCAGGGTTTGCGTTCGAGCACTGAACGAGCGTGTGGCCGGAGTGTGTTCAGGGTTTGCGTTCGAGCACTGAACGAGCGTGTGGCCGGAGTGTGTTCAGGGTTTGCGTTCGAGCACTGAACGAGTGTGTGGCCGGAGTGTGTTCAGGGTTTGCGTTCGAGCACTGAACGAGCGTGTGGCCGGAGTGTGTTCAGGGTTTGCGTTCGAGCACTGAACGAGTGTGGCCGGAGTGTGTTCAGGGTTTGCGTTCGAGCACTGAACGAGTGTGTGGCCGGAGTGTGTTCAGGGTTTGCGTTCTCGAGCACTGAACGAGTGTGGCCGGAGTGTGTTCAGGGTTTGCGTTCGAGCACTGAACGAGCGTGTGGCCGGAGTGTGTTCAGGGTTTGCGTTCGAGCACTGAACGAGTGTGTGGCCGGAGTGTGTTCAGGGTTTGCGTTCGAGCACTGAACGAGTGTGGCCGGAGTGTGTTCAGGGTTTGCGTTCGAGCACTGAACGAGCGTGTGGCCGGAGTGTGTTCAGGGTTTGCGTTCGAGCACTGAACGAGCGTGTGGCCGGAGTGTGTTCAGGGTTTGCGTTCTCGAGCACTGAACGAGTGTGGCCGGAGTGTGTTCAGGGTTTGCGTTCGAGCACTGAACGAGCGTGTGGCCGGAGTGTGTTCAGGGTTTGCGTTCTCAAGCACTGAACGAGTGTGGCCGGAGTGTGTTCAGGGTTTGCGTTCGAGCACTGAACGAGCGTGTGGCCGGAGTGTGTTCAGGGTTTGCGTTCTCGAGCACTGAACGAGTGTGGCCGGAGTGTGTTCAGGGTTTGCGTTCGAGCACTGAACGAGTGTGGCCGGAGTGTGTTCAGGGTTTGCGTTCGAGCACTGAACGAGCGTGTGGCCGGAGTGTGTTCAGGGTTTGCGTTCTCGAGCACTGAACGAGCGTGTGGCCGGAGTGTGTTCAGGGTTTGCGTTCTCGAGCACTGAACGAGCGTGTGGCCGGAGTGTGTTCAGGGTTTGCGTTCTCGAGCACTGAACGAGCGTGTGGCCGGAGTTTGGAGTTTGTTCAGGGTTTGCGTTCTCGAGCACCGAACGAGCGTGTGGCCGGAGTTTGTTCAGGGTTTGCGTTCTCGAGCACCGAACGAGCGTGGCCGGAGTGTGTTCAGGGTTTGCGTTCTCGAGCACTGAACGAGCGTGTGGCCGGAGTTTGGAGTTTGTTCAGGGTTTGCGTTCTCGAGCACCGAACGAGTGTGTGGCCGGAGTGTGTTCAGGGTTTGCGTTCTCGAGCACTGAACGAGTCTGTGGCCGGAGTGTGTTCAGGGTTTGCGTTCTCGAGCACTGAACGAGCGTGGCCGGAGTGTGTTCAGGGTTTGCGTTCTCGAGCACTGAACGAGCGTGGCCGGAGTGTGTTCAGGGTTTGCGTTCTCGAGCACTGAACGAGTGTGTGGCCGGAGTGTGTTCAGGGTTTGCGTTCGAGCACTGAACAAGCGTGTGGCCGGAGTGTGTTCAGGGTTTGCGTTCTAGAGCACTGAACGAGCGTGTGGCCGGAGTGTGTTCAGGGTTTGCGTTCTCGAGCACTGAACGAGCGTTTGGCCGGAGTGTGTTCAGGGTTTGCGTTCTAGAGCACTGAACGAGCGTGTGGCCGGAGTGTGTTCAGGGTTTGCGTTCTAGAGCACTGAACGAGCGTGTGGCCGGAGGGTGTTCAGGGTTTGCGTTCTCGAGCACTGAACGAGCGTGTGGCCGGAGTGTGTTCAGGGTTTGCGTTCTCGAGCACTGAACGAGTGTGTGGCCGGAGTGTGTTCAGGGTTTGCGTTCTCGAGCACTGAACGAGCGTGTGGCCGGAGTGTGTTCAGGGTTTGCGTTCTAGAGCACTGAACGAGCGTGTGGCCGGAGTGTGTTCAGGGTTTGCATTCTCGAGCACTGAACGAATGTGTGGCCGGAGTGTGTTCAGGGTTTGCGTTCTAGAGCACTGAACGAGCGTGTGGCCGGAGTGTGTTCAGGGTTTGCGTTCTCGAGCACTGAACGAGTGTGTGGCCGGAGTGTGTTCAGGGTTTGCGTTCTCGAGCACTGAACGAGCGTGTGGCCGGAGTGTGTTCAGGGTTTGCGTTCTCGAGCACTGAACGAGTGTGGCCGGAGTGTGTTCAGGGTTTGCGTTCTCGAGCACTGAACGAGTGTGTGGCCGGAGTGTGTTCAGGGTTTGTGTTCTCGAGCACCGAACGAGCGTGTGGCCGGAGTGTGTTCAGGGTTTGCGTTCTCGAGCACTGAACGAGTGTGTGGCCGGAGTGTGTTCAGGGTTTGCGTTCTCGAGCACTGAACGAGCGTGTGGCCGGAGTGTGTTCAGGGTTTGCGTTCTAGAGCACTGAACGAGCGTGTGGCCGGAGTGTGTTCAGGGTTTGCGTTCGAGCACTGAACGAGTGTGTGGCCGGAGTGTGTTCAGGGTTTGCGTTCTAGAGCACTGAACGAGCGTGTGGCCGGAGTGTGTTCAGGGTTTGCGTTCGAGCACTGAACGAGCGTGTGGCCGGAGTGTGTTCAGGGTTTGCGTTCTCGAGCACTGAACGAGCGTGTGGCCGGAGTGTGTTCAGGGTTTGCGTTCTCGAGCACTGAACGAGCGTGTGGCCGGAGTGTGTTCAGGGTTTGCGTTCTCGAGCACTGAACGAGTCTGTGGCCGGAGTGTGTTCAGGGTTTGCGTTCTCGAGCACTGAACGAGTGTGTGGCCGGAGTGTGTTCAGGGTTTGCGTTCTCGAGCACTGAACGAGTGTGGCCGGAGTGTGTTCAGGGTTTGCGTTCTCGAGCACTGAACGAGTGTGTGGCCGGAGTGTGTTCAGGGTTTGCGTTCTCGAGCACTGAACGAGTGTGTGGCCGGAGTGTGTTCAGGGTTTGCGTTCTCGAGCACTGAACGAGTCTGTGGCCGGAGTGTGTTCAGGGTTTGCGTTCTCGAGCACTGAACGAGTGTGTGGCCGGAGTGTGTTCAGGGTTTGCGTTCTCGAGCACTGAACGAGTGTGGCCGGAGTGTGTTCAGGGTTTGCGTTCTCGAGCACTGAACGAGTGTGTGGCCGGAGTGTGTTCAGGGTTTGCGTTCTCGAGCACTGAACGAGCGTGTGGCCGGAGTGTGTTCAGGGTTTGCGTTCTCGAGCACTGAACGAGCGTGTGGCCGGAGTGTGTTCAGGGTTTGCGTTCTCGAGCACTGAACGAGCGTGTGGCCGGAGTGTGTTCAGGGTTTGCGTTCTCGAGCACTGAACGAGTCTGTGGCCGGAGTGTGTTCAGGGTTTGCGTTCTCGAGCACTGAACGAGTGTGTGGCCGGAGTGTGTTCAGGGTTTGCGTTCTCGAGCACTGAACGAGTGTGGCCGGAGTGTGTTCAGGGTTTGCGTTCTCGAGCACTGAACGAGTGTGTGGCCGGAGTGTGTTCAGGGTTTGCGTTCTCGAGCACTGAACGAGTGTGTGGCCGGAGTGTGTTCAGGGTTTGCGTTCTCGAGCACTGAACGAGTCTGTGGCCGGAGTGTGTTCAGGGTTTGCGTTCTCGAGCACTGAACGAGTGTGTGGCCGGAGTGTGTTCAGGGTTTGCGTTCTCGAGCACTGAACGAGTGTGGCCGGAGTGTGTTCAGGGTTTGCGTTCTCGAGCACTGAACGAGTGTGTGGCCGGAGTGTGTTCAGGGTTTGCGTTCTCGAGCACTGAACGAGTGTGTGGCCGGAGTGTGTTCAGGGTTTGCGTTCTCGAGCACTGAACGAGTGTGTGGCCGGAGTGTGTTCAGGGTTTTCTGTTAGAACGGTGTCGTGTTAGCGGCCGCTAAGTTAATAACTAATGATCTTTGCAACGGAAGTGAATCAAAACTAAAATGGGCATCAGTTTTCATTTAAAAACCAAGTATCAATAATATTATGTAAAGTTAATGTCACTGACTATCACTGAACATCAATGAAATCAATTCAAGGACACTCGAGGTTGATGGCGAAACCTTTATTAATACACAAAACACCAAAACATGAGTTTAACGCTTGCCACCGACACGAGGAGCGTTGACCTTCATGGGCTTGGCGATCTTCTGTTTCGGTGCGTTCTTAGCAGGGGCCTGAAACAAGACCAACATGTTACTGACTACATGCAGGACTTCAAGAGGATTTACTGTCAGCATTAGAGATTGTAATAAAGTGTAGGACTAGAAATGACACTGAGCACCCATTAAAGGAGTACCAGGTGTAGACACAGTCCTTCTGCTCTCTGCCACCTTATGACACAGAAGCGACAGAATCAGTCGCACTGCAACGCCTCAAGGGGCAGAGGATGATCACACATGAACAGATGTGTGTGTGTTCCAGCAGGAGATGAGCTGAAGACTGAGAATAAAGAGATCTAACCTTGGTGCTCTGGGCCGACGGCTTCTTCGTCACTTGCTTCGCCTTCTTGGCCTCTTTAGCTGCCCTGAAACATCAGATGGAGATTACAGTCAGAAGAGAAACTCAGTTCAGGTCACAGTCGTGTGAGGAAGAGCTCGTTTAATAGATTCACTGGTGGCAGATCACACTATAAACACGCAATCTCTTACTTTAATGTCCTCGGTTTACTTCCATATGACTGCGCTGCGAGACGTCTTGTTATCAATCTTGCGAGTCAGTTCAGGACAATGATCTGTTCACAGTGGAATCTAATATTGGCTATGTGAATCAACAGCTATATCCAGATCTGATCAGTTAATCGGGATTGGGCTCGCAGTGTGAACTGGGGTGGTTAATATGTCTGATTTCCCGATTCGATTACGATTATTGAAGTCCCGATTCGATTAGTCAATTTTCGATTATTAACGATTTTTGATTAGCGATTATTGATTTTCCATTTCACAACAGTAAACAAAAATACACTACAAAGTGATGGCAGTATTAAAAAAAGTCAGCTGCTGAATTACTTAACTCTTTTATTGAGTAACAACAACTCAAAGCACTTTAGGTGATGATACACAGGGCAACTTTTTGAGCAATGTTGCCGTCAACGGGCAACCAGATGGGACACAGGGCCAATGGTCGATCTAAATTATCCAGATATAAATGTATTGCCCATTTTCAATGGGAAAGTGCCCAAGCAACAATTGCTCGGCAAGATTGCCCAGCAACATTGCTCAAAAAGTTGCCCTGTGTATCATCACCTTTAATGATTAAATTGGACAATTTTCTTCTAGAAAGACAAGGTGTTCAGGTGGAGAAAAAACTTTCTTTACCTTGACATGTTTCGACTGCAACCTGCAGTCTTCCTCCACCTGAACAACACCTTGTCTTTCTAGAAGAAAATTGTCCAATTTCTACAGTATGTTGGTTCTGATCTACTACCTAAAGGAAATAAGCCTTTCATTTATTTGTTATTGTTTAGTTCAACTTGATGAGTCACAACACAATGTGATGTATTCATTTCTGTGTTCTACAGAACATAAGCTACATACAACTAATTCTGAAGTTATAACTACACGACACAGATAAGACAAAATGAACATTTTTGAACAACTTACTGTAGCTTCAGCTTATATACTGTACTGTAGAACACAGTGACAAAATGCAACACACTAACTTGTGAGTAATCAAGTTGTACTAAACATTCAGTCGTCTTTAACCCACCCTGCCTCCTCTGGATGAAAGCGGGAAATGTGGGCCCTCAAGTTGCTCGTATTGCCGCAGTACTTCAGTTTTGTGTGGCAATGTCGACAGACGGCATGCGTCATATCAACATGTTTAGAGCTCCCGCCATGAAAACCAAAATGAATCCACACGCTTGCTTTGAGCCCAGATGGAGCTGGGTGGATCGGTTGGTTGCTCGTTCCTGGTTCTTCCATTTTACACACCTGCTCTCACTCGCTCTCGCTGCCGTTACACGCGCTTGCTAACTGGAACTGGGCGCGTTCGTGACGTTCAACTTCCGATATAACATTTTTTACAAAATAAAATGCATTTTTTTTTAAATAATAAAAAAAACGATTTTTGAAAATTTAATAATCGATTCATACTCGTCCATAACATACTCCCGATTAATCAATAATCGATTTTTCTCAACACCCCTAGTGTGAACGCCTTCGAGATCTGAAGTCTAGAGTCAGAAACAACCAACAACACTAATAGATTCATGCAGAACCACACAATGAAACGCTGTCTGAGTCTGTAACAACAAGATCAACTTGCAACAAATTATATTTAAACCATCTTTAGGGTAAATTTGAAGCATTTAGTATTTAGCTCAACCGCAGCACGTTTCATAATTGCCCACCTGTGACACCCTCACATCGTTTTCATTTATTTAATAGTAATGAAAATCATTTAGAAACTGCTCTCGTGTCCAGAATGCAGAGCGAGCCGATCGAGTCAGATCTCGTTTATCACGAGACGGAGGACTTCCTTTCAAACCGAAATCTAAAAAGCGCCTATTTGGCAGTATTTTGGATTAAAACCCAATGCTTATGGGAAATATGTAAATCTGTCAAATTCGTCTGATGAAGGGTAGCAGTATTCAGAGGTAACACTTCTAACACACACACACCTTCATGGTGTAAGACGTGTCTAAGTTTTGTTAAAGCCATCTTATTCGTTTCGTTAATAAAAGTTCTAGGTTTAAATTAAATAAGTTTGTCATTGTACTGTTTTTTTGGGTGTGTTTTTCGTTTAGAATAATAAAGCACGCATCATTAAAGGAATTGACGTCCCAGAATTGCCACTAAATTGAAAGCAAAATGTGTCGATTAACCGGTGATCCTCATCCTCATTCCCAACACACCCCAAGCTAATCAAGGTCTTCTGGACCAATATTTATTAGAAAATGTTGACCTGTCAATCATACAGTCATAAGAGTCACGCCAGTTCAGGTTGAATCATGATAAATCAGTGTGAATGGAACGTAGGGTTAGTCACCTGATCGCCTGCTCTCTCTGCGCTTTACGCACTTCCGGCTTCTGGTTCCTCTTGGCCAGGATCTCGGCCAGAGACGCACCGGTGATCGCCCGCTGGAACTTCACCGCGCGCCGCGTGCGCTTCTTAGACACCTCTTCCTGACGGGGCAAACACACACACGAGAACATTAGACGCCTCTTCCTGACGGGGCAAAAACACACGTGAACATTCAATTCTGAGACACCGACAGACACACACAAACACTAGAGCCCGACTGATATATCGGCGAGCCGATATTAGGCGTTTTCATAACTATCGGTATTTATAATGGCCGATAAATGAATATTTTAAAAAAATGCGGCGTGCGGTGAGGTGGCGCTGCCAATAAAGCACCAAAAAGCTGTCACAATGAACTGGCAAAAGCAATGATATGAATACATCAAATATAGCAAGGAGACATTTTAATTGTTTATTAATAACAAGTGTTTTCAGTCATTGTGGGCTGCAAAGATGAAGTTGAGGATGCGGTCTCGCGATCTTTGAACGCGCCAGAGAGAAATGTACATTTCAGAAGGATTACATAAGCAGAGAGCAGTTTGTCTTTCGTTTCAATTTGTTCTGTTTAAAAGTAGACATTTCACTAGATATATTTCTCAGGTCTATACGCTGAGTTTCGGTTCATTTATGAGACGAGTTGCAGTTCACTCGCCGGCGCCTCCGTTTCGAGATTATCTATTGTCTTATATATTTACTTCTTATTTATTAAATCCAGGCATTTGGTTGATGAAACATTGATTAAAATTAAGATATAATTAATGCAAAACGAAATTGACTTTAATGAAAGGCTTTGTGCTTTCTGTTCGAGGTCTATGTGAAAGTTTTAAAGCACTTTAGTGCCGCTTTCGGAGCTTGTCACGTCCGTTTTTTCCTCATAAATGCGAACACGAAAAATTAAATAAAATGAATATTATATGTTCTGTTGAGAGCCAACCTCTTCATCCAGTGGGTAGTAGACCATTACTTTTGATTTGCGTAGTGTAATTCACTGAATTGATTTCTCTGCTGCCAGCCTCTGTCACGTATTGTGTGAGCTTGTGACTATTGCAAGCGCGCAGCTGAGAAGTCCTTATTATATTGTCTGCTATATTTACTTATTTATTAAGTCCAGGCAATTGATTTATAAAACATTGATTAAAATGCGTGGCGCGAGCGACAAATCTCCGACAGTAAACGGATGGCCCATTCTGCTCTGTAACGGGTGCTTTTCCGCGTCTCGGGTAAACAGCTGTTGCGACTCACGCGAGCGATAACGGCCGCGTCCGGTGTGTAGACACAGTGTTAAAGCTCATTCTGCCTATAACGCTACGTTACAACATCAAGCAATATTCCAATAATTTATATAATTATAACACTTTATATAGGGCCATTTAGCATTAAGAGTAGCCTAGTTTCACGTTTAGTAGGTACATTTTGCTCACTACTTATTTAAAATAGTATAAAAGTCTGTACATTATGTAATTAAAAACGTTTTCATTATGAGATTATAAATGTTACTTTAGTAAAAAGATCTGAGTTCTTCCTCCACTGGTAGAGATTAGAGGAATTAAGACTAAAAATAGAAGATAATGTCAGTGACACTTGATATATTTATTGATACAAGTTGTTTTATATAACGTGACTAAATTAAAAGACAAAGTCGTTAGTGAAGATTATGCAACAGTATTTGGAATATAATATAGCATGCAATGCAAACTAGTTTGGTTACAGCTCAAATGTATCATTCTCATTCCAGTGTTTCCCCTAGAAATTTTTCCAGCAGCGGTGCCGTCACGTGCCGGAGGACGTTACCAAGTCGCGCGCGGGGGGGGTCCGGGGGCATGTACCTCCGGAAGATTTTTTTTTTAAAAATAACCCCTTAAACCATGACTTCTGGAAAGTTTTGTGGATAGAAATCAATATTTTGAGACATACAAATGACATACCATCAACAGATTCAAGGCATGATTATTGCAGCACGTACCTTGAACTGGTCACAAACAGAAACCTTCATTTTATAATTTTAAACAAGATTTTTCACATTTTTGTTTCACGTATTAATTTTCAGCTATAAGGTAGATATTGATAGGGGAAAAATTAAATGGCACAACCCAGAAAAAGATTATTTACAATTTATTGAAAATTTTATCTTATGGCAAAGGCCACACCCAATCTGTGAGCACTTAATTTTTCTAACATTTTTAAAATCAAAAGTTTTATGTTAACATTATTTAATGCACAATGAATGAAGTGAACAAACATGAACAATCAAGTATTTGTATTAAATAACATTCACAATCATTAATTCATGTTGTAAAAATATATTGTTCACTCAATGTGTTGATGTTAGATAACGCATTAAGTAATGTTAATGAATGGTGTCTTATTGTAGTGTTACCAAACAATACAGGAGATAAAACGTGTTTTATTCGACTTGACTGTACTTTTATTTAATCCAAAACTGTGTTCATATTTAATTTTAAAAGGCTTTTTAAACCTACTAAGAGTTATCCAACCAAGAATAAGCCTAGAACTGCTTTTCTGACGGACTAATAATGGCATAAACAGCACTCGGGTGTCGGTCCGATACTGTGCTCATGTACTCGTAAAAAACTGTGCTCATGTACTCATGTACTCGATACTGTGCTCATGTACCCCGACACAACCGCACCCGAGTCCACTTTAGGGGCCGTTCACATATCGCGTTTTTTGTGCGCAAATTCGTTATTTCAATTGTAGGCGCGCGTGGCGAGATGAAAACATTGTAACATCTCATCTCAACAGGCCATGTGACAAAAACCAACCGATCAGCTTCGGCCTTCCCGTAACAACATCGAAAGCTCGGCCGAACAGCTGATCATAGCTGTACAGGCTTTTTATTTCTCATCTCCATAAATATATCTAGTAGTAAAGCTAATGCAAGGGCTAGAAATCAATTGATTCTTTGCTGATACTTCCTCGTCCTCATGGAGAGCGCCGCTTTCTCCTTTCCAAAAGCGCTTGCTCTCCCGAATTTGCACGCGCAGAGAAACGCGCTGTGTGAACGGCCCCTTATGGCAACGTGACATTAGCCTAATCGAAAATATTTCCATATGTGGCTCTTTCCTCCTTTCTTGTCAACAAGTGGATTCAGAGCCACCGCATTAGCAGCGCCAGCGGTCGCCATGTCTCAGTGTTTTTAGGTGTGTAAGTGAATGTCGTGATATTACTGATCGTGTGAAGATTTTGCAGCGGCGCTGAAAATCCAGTGGCGGCGCTGCGCCGCTGCAAAATACATTGTAGGGGAAACACTGCATTCTATCATTCCCCCTGCCTCCATTACATATCTTTGTCACACAAGTGTTTGATCACCACATTTGAGTGATCATTGCAAAATGTTTATATATTTATTCTGTTTAAATACTGTGTATTCTATATACAGTACCCATCAAACGATTGTACACACCAATAGGAAAGTGTGTCCAAACTTTTGACTGGTACTGTACTATAATACACATAAATAATATCGGCCGATATATCGGTATCGGCCC